>PVJA010007839.1:0-21658 GCA_004027025.1 Myocastor coypus
TAATAAAATTTGTAATCAAACCAAAATTACAAAAGAACATATGTTTTCCTGTATTAGTTTTACTTCCCTAATCACTTACCTTCAAACTGTGATGTTATTTTGAGAAAAGTCTTACAAACTACTTCTCAGGCTAGATAATATTGTCATACTTTCATCATTCAAAAAATAAGTCACTATATCTCTGATGTTGAGAAAAATTAGTAAAAACTATACTGGATTTACCTTTGTTACTGTTTGCTAGTAAGCAAACCATTGTTGTCATTATCATGCATTAAACATTAACACTATGATATACTTTAGGAGCTCACTTCATAGTCTACCATGTCAGCATCCTTTCTTGTAATGAAGTAATTAATGCTAGCAATGAGACATGAGATAACCTCAAAGGACATGTGCTAAAGGTTTGATCCCATTTTAAAGCTATTGGGAAATGGCAGAAACATTTAACTGCAAGCCCTAGTGTAAGGTTACTGTAATCTTGACATTGAAGGGAATTACGGGTCCTTGATCCCTCCCCTTGTCTTTCTGAATTCTGACAGTCATGTCAGCAGTTCTCATAATCATAGATGCCCACTATGATGTGTTTCCCTCCCACAAAGGCCTCAATACAATAGATCTGGCCAACCATAGCTGGGAATACGCAAAATCATCAACCAAACTATCCTTGTTGTGATTCAACTGATTATCTCAGGTATTTGTTACAGCACTGAAAACTGATGAACTTATTTCATGTCAAATAAGTATATGATTTGATCAATACTATTCAACTATGAAAGCTACCTATGAGTTTCTTATCTACACTCTTATTGGAAAACTTAGTCTAGAGTCAGATATTTATCTAAAGATTCAGTATCTTGCTAAATAATTTCCCAATCAAGGGTTTTTTTCATGGGCTATAGAGATACTCTGGGACTTAGAGTCTTCTTAGGCAAGCGCAGGGACTAGGGTTTGATCCCTGGCACGACATGCTGCACCAGACTTGCCCAGTGCTCAAGCACACTGAGCCAACAACTGAGTCCAGGTGTGGTGGTACATGCCTGTAATTGCAGTCCTGAGGAGGTTGAAAATAAGATTACTATGCGTTGAAGTTGCATAGTGAGTCCTTGTATCAAATACATTAAAATAAGATAAAATAAAACTGAGTTTCCCTCATGAGGCCAAGGAGATAGCTCAGCAGCAACATAAGGATGTGCCTGGCAAGTACAAGGTACTGAGTTCAATTCCTGGTACCAAAAAGAAAAAAAAAAAAAATTTACTCACAAAATGGATTTCCATTTCTGGTTGGAAAGCCTTCCCCTGACTGAACAATTTTGACTAAAAAGCTGGACCTGATATGACATTTGCTTACATAGATTAGATGAGCCATCTTGTATTACTCATTAACTAAATTTCTTCCCATTGAGAATATTTTTGACATGGATAAAAGTTCACAGCCTGAGGCCTAGAAGAGTTACGACCTGTGCAAATAAAGTACTTGATTTGCATGCATAGCCATTCGCATGTGACAAATCAAATGGGCACTTGTAGTCTTGATGCATACTTGCTTCTGGAAACCAAATGGTGAATAAACTTTTGTTATTGTCCAATGTAGGAAATAAGAGTGGATAATTTCTAAGATTTCTTCTCGACTTATACTTGAGCTTAAACTGTCCACTGTTAATATCTGACCTTATGTATCACTCAGTCATATTTGCTGTCAGCACCACAGAAGTCACAGAAGAAGACTGTCATCATGCTTGCACACAGCACAAGCCAGTTCCTCACGATCTGCTAGACCTCTTCTGCTGCTACCGAGTTTACAAAGTCATGAATAAGGCAGTATGTACGTTTTTGCTCCACTTAATAACTACCTTTTCACTGTAGCTGAACAATGTTATTTTTATTGCATTTTCAAAAATATTGGTGAAATCCAATCACGTTGATATGTTTGAAATCCACTTGGAAAATTACAAATCTAATTAATAATTAACGCTTCTACTCATGCTATTAATATGATGAACTTGATTCTTTCTTTGGATATGTGTGGATTTTCTAGACTCGTACGCTTGTATAAGTGGACTTAGCACTAAGAGGAATAGGGACACACACTATGAAACAACAGACTCGAAGGATGAACAACATCCCACCTAGGATGTGGATAAAATCACTACAATTGTCATATGAATAAATAAATGGACAAACTGATCATTAGAGCAGCTCCATGATAGGCAGTTTTTCTACTTTTGTTACAATTCTGAATTTAAGCCAAGTATATATTGAATGAGTATACGTTTTCAGAGAGATGTTCCTCATGTAACAAAATATTTGGCATGGCTTCTGGTTGTTGATAAGTACTGGACAACTGCAATAGTCAGAGGAGTGAACACAGCAGCACTAAGCATGTATTTGTTATGGCTTGTGCATAGGTGTCCCCCCAAAGCCTCATGCTGTCATGGGCTGGTTTCTGAAATTCATAATTGATTATTGTGGAAATGAGTGCTGCCTCGCCCCTGGGGCAGGTGATTTGCATTTCCGTGTAAGGTAGGAAGAGAAGTTAGCTGCCTGATCAGCTGCTAGCTCTCTCCCTGCTCTCTTGTTCTTTGCCAGCTTCCATTAAAGGTTGTTTGTTGCAATGTGCTTCTGCCTTGGAGCCAGCTGAATATGGACTGAAACCTGTAGTAACTGAGCTAAATAAACCTTTCCTTCCTTCCTTTTGAGTTTCTGGTATTTGTCTAGGCAACGAGAGAAGAGTAACGAAGACAGTATTGAACATCTGGACAACACTGTCTAATTCAGCACCAGTAATTATACTATAAACTTGATGTGGTAAATTATATCAATAATAGAAATGAATAATGCAGAAGGTAAGGGAAAATGTTTTTCCAACTTCACAAAAGTAGTAAACACTAGTGCTAGAACTCAAATCCAGTTATTTCTATTCAGTGAGTTTAATTTAATGAGTACAGGGTACTGGAGCCCTCAAAGAGTCAATAATTGAGTCACAAGGAATTTCAGAAAATGTGGCTCACTGGGACAAGGATAATAGGTTCATGTTTGAAGAGGAATTCAAGAAGCATATGTAGACATTATGGTACAGATAACTTCCATCTGGTTAACAGCCACCGACACAGAACAGCAAAACTAAGACATTCAGTTTTTGTAATTTTTCAAAAAAAAAAATCCTGTTTTGTTTAAGTGAAATACCATCTGAACAGAAGCTTATTTATATTCTTTAACAAAGATCGTTAGCATCATGTAACAACTTACAAGAGGCCCACTGCTCAATTGCTCAGCAGCACAAATGTACAAACTAAGCAGTGAGGATTCCTGAGGAGAATGCTGGATTAGCCAGCCCTTCCCAGGAAACTTTCTTCATTTCTTAGTTTTCCAATTAAGTTTTCCTCCTTTTTGCTCTCTCTTGGCTTCCTTAACTTCTTTCTCAAGCTCTTTACATTTAAGTAAAACTGCAAGATGTTAGTGGTTTATACCTTTCAAAGCCAATCCTTTTTTCACAAAGACTATTTCACAAACCACCAAACTACAACTGAGATAGTCATTTGCATAATTAGTCTCTGTAATTACTTGATTAAATGACTCTGAAAAACGTTGTTGTTAATCACATTTGCACATCAAAAAGCAAATTTAAGGGATTTATGTAGTAACAAAACTGGAGCAGGAAACTGAGGTATAAACACCAGATAGTACTCAATAGGATAAAATTTTATAATATTATAAAAATAGATGTCTGGAGTAGCTCAATCTTATCCCAGAAAGTTATTTCTTATAATGTTGAGCTATAAATGGGTACCTAGGCTTTGGAAATGATCATTGGTTGGGCTGTAGCAATATGGCAGACTTAACTGTTTCTAGGGGATTATTAGAGAATTTTAAAAGCAAGTTCTTAATTTCTGCTTTCCTTCCTAGCACATACTAAAGAAAAGTAAAATTCCTGAGCGTTAATATGGTTTCTATGAAAGAATTAAGTCAAGTGATAGTTTCCATAAATTAAGGAATTTCCTAATCTCAGTGACACCACCCAAAGATAACTGCAAAGATTGTTTTAATATATGTGGTTGTTACAGGATCTCATTGTAACTCTGCAGCTCGGAGTTGTGGTGATCCTCTTGCTTTCAGGCTCTCCAGTGATGGGATTATAGTCACATGCCATGAACCCTGGGGGGGAATCTATGCCTTGCTCAGCCTGGCTTTATGGGTGGGACTGGCATGGCCTGTGGTGCTGAGGATTGAACTGCGGTCCATGTGCTTGTCTGAGCTTGCCTAAGTAGGCTCTCTTTAATCCCATGAGCTATCTTGCCAGCCTAGTGGAAAGATATTTTAAAGAGGTTCTTTATATAAGTACAAAAATCAGAATGCAAAAATTTCAAAAACAAAAGAAAACCAGAGAAAGGAAGAGATGCCCAACCCGATAGGCTCGGCTCACTATCTTGCAGGCGATGCGCTTCCCTGAATGTCAGTCCCCATCTTCACACACTGGATTATCACCACAGCAGGGGAGCTTCTGGACCCATCTCCCTCCTCAGACTCAAAATAAATGTCAAATGTTTCATGTATTCATCAAGATGACAAACTTTATAAACCAGCAATGGAACCTACAGCTGTCCTTCGTATTCATAATTTATATGATTTACATTTGAACCTTTCCTCATACATCTGCATATTTGACTTGACAATTACACTATGCCATTGCAAAGTGCCTGCTTATGCCTTAAAAAACAAAATCTAACCAATGTGATACTGTACCTTAGGCTGTCACATATTGGTAAACTGTTAAAACATTTGAATGTGAAACTATCATCTACAATGCCATCATAAGACAGCAATAAAAAGAAATTACCTGGTGTTAAGAGGATGACGGACATAGTGATGAGTGAACATACGACTATAATGACCAGCAGGGCAATGGCGATTCCCTTCCAGTTTCTCTGTGGAGGGCTGTTACTTCCCAGTTCCTACCGAGATAGAAAAGAAAGGTTCATAATTATTCACGCTGTAAGAGAAATATATTCATAAAGTAATGATTTAGTACTTGACACAGTCACAGTTTGAGAGCAGATTAGAATCCATTTCCTCTTCAGTAACCTATTTAATTATTCAAAGATGCATATATTATAAATGACTACCTTTTTTGGAGAAGTAACTGCATTTCTCTGCAAGATAAACCAGCAAAGCTTTGTGCACATTATCTAAAGTGAGGATAGTGGTCAAAAGCATTGGCTGCAAGCGCCACGAGGATAGCTAAAATGATTCATGGAACAATTATGTGAACAAAGTAAATCTTTGTTAACATGGAACGTACCACAAATATTTAAGTAAATTAAAACATTCTTAAGGACTGTAAACTACTTTTCTAACTGTTGATGAAAAGATTAAAAATGAAAAATAAATTTAAAAAACCACTCCAAATCTCCCCTCCCCCCAAGAAAAGAACCCAGGATGTTTTTCTACATGGCAGATTTTTTTTTGAACAGTTCCCCTTCCATTCATAAAAAGCAAAAATATGTAATAACTAAATTAAATGAGTGCTTCCATATAAAAGGTTAATGACATTCTCTTGCTGAGAGACTTGCCTGATATTTGCAGGGAGATAAGATGGATGGAGTATAATAAACACAAAGAGCTCTCACAATAGACCTAGTAAAACCATTCATTTTTATATGATGTGTTTATTTCGTTGATTAGTAATATGTTACTTTACTTTTCCCGCATTACATGACCTTTAAATATATGTTACATTTGCTTTACAATAAAGTTTATAAAGCATTAAGTCCCTCATCCCCCCCCCATTCTGCAAACTCATTTCGAACTTTCTCAGTATAATACTCTTTAATCAAAAACATATAAGTTGTTAGGGAAAAACAAAACAAAATATTGTGGAGTACCATCTGAGTAATACTCCTTGAAACAAGAGTAATTTTCTCCATTTTGGCTAAACCCGGCCCTATTTTCATGTATTGATATTTACAGAATTGGCCAGGACTTTTCCTTATTTCCTCAGTTGTCTTTAAACAACACAAATCAGTAGGCCAGGGTGGTGGTGTGTACTCTTTGTAGCAAAGTCACCTCAAACACATAGCTCCCCAAAACCATGTGTGATCCTGGCAGGATGGTGATGTTCCCTGCTGTAGGCTGTGATGGAGCCTCACGAAAAAAGGCTATGACTTGTCTGGGCATAAAGGTTACATGTGAGACCTGAGGCACTGGCCTGAGCGTTATGCACTACCTCTGCTGTGTTGCACAAATTGTTCTTTCTGCATAGATTTCTCTCTGCATACTGCAGAAGTGATTTCAGACCTCCTACATAGTCCAGTCCACAGCACTCAAGCACTTCCTGCCATTCTCAGTCACTCATCCTCACACCATTCCCTTCTTCATGAAGTAATAACACCTAGGTTCAGCCCTGAATCAAGACCTCTGTTTGGCTTACCAATCTACTCAGTAGATACTGGACCCCTTCACTCCGCACAACTACAGATATCCCTTAGTGTTTTTTTCTCTCATCGTGGGTTGCACTGGAAGTGGTAGATTGGAATCAACTTGGTAGAATTATAATAACTCTTCTTTGGGATTACAAAAATAAACTTTCTGGGCCCCAGAAGTTCCTCAGAAATTTTGAATTGAATAAAGATAAATAGGACACTCCATCTCAACTGGCACACATATATTTTAGGAATAACAGGAAGAGGTAACACTGACCTGTCACCTGACTCAATTATACAAGTTTCGATGACTCATGAGTTAAATAGTGATAGCAAATTTCACATTGTAATTTTAGTATTGAGTTCACCACAGACACACTAAACTTGAAGAGTGAGTCCATAAATAAAACAAGAACAGACCAAGCATACTAATCTTTCTTATTCCCCTCTGTGGTAAAGCACTCTATATTTGTCTTTCAATCTGATGAACCAACCTTATCCCAGGTCTATTCTACTCTTTTTTAAAACTTTATTCGTTATTTATTCATGCTATGGCCAGCTTAGCCTGCCCCATATCTGTTTTCAAATAATGCTTATTCTGCAGTGTTTCTATTCAAATCAAATCAAGACAGTGGCTTCTCAAGTCATTAGGTATAGAGTAGTGACTTCAAGACAAACAACAGTTTTCTTATGACCATCAACTCTCATTTAGAAGGCAAAGATCTCCCACGTTTGTAAGTAAGATCCTTCCTTAGGAGGTGTGTGCTGTGAGAGCTGGGATTCCTACAGGTTTGAAAGCTGTGAATCACTCATGGGAGGAGCTGAGGGAATAAAAGAAGGGGCAGGAGTGGGCACCAGTGGGTGTCCCCCCTGTCATACCGAATGTATGAACCTTAACAGAGCTGAGCAATGTTATTGCTTGACAGCAGATGATTTAAAAACCCAGCAGTGTAGCAAGTATTACTGAATTTTCATTCCAGTAAAAGAACCAAGGATTATAAATTAAAACTTACTGTTTTAATTTAATTTTAAGTGCCTATGATCTTGCACTGTCACGTTAACTGGAAGAAAAACTTTAGAAGTCATTTCCTTTGCAGGTTTAAGCACAACAAAACTGTTTAATGTTAGAGAGACATTATTCAATGGTGTAATAACTTAGCTATCTATATGTTTTGTACAAAATATTTCCTACTTAAAATTTAATAAACTGCATAAGCATCAGTTTAGGAAAGTATACTTTTGACAGATTTGCAGTGGAGAATCAAGTATTTAGAGAGATGAACCAACTTGCTTTGAATAAGTGTGCAATCTGAGGGTTCTGTCCATAAAAATCTACCTTCTGAAACGTTACAGTTTTCTATAACATCCTCATTTTAAAAAAGAAAGACTTCTACAATAAATATATTGATACATCAATAAACCAATGGACTTTTTGACCCATTCACAATTGAACTGAATATGAATACTGTCTTCTGACAAAATTTGTACAATTCTCAATCCAGTAATTCCATTGTAATATCACATACTTCTATATTTTACAACCCACAGTTATGGAGGAAATATAGTACTTGAAAAATGGTAAAAAGATGACTCAGGCTGCAGCTACCCATTTGCGAAGCATGTGCGAGGTCCCCCGGGCTGATCCCCAACACAAACAAATAGGAAATGAAAATGATTAAACATATCTGAGAAAGTTTGCTGGTGATAAAGTGATGGATATAAGAATATATAGATTTTCTAAGATGTCTTAATTCAAGTCATGTACAAGCCACTGCTTAATAACTGCTTGCTAATAATTTATTTAAAATCTTCTGTTTCTAATATAGTACATGGCATAGCATTTCCAAAGCACACTCTTCTTGTCACTTTAGCATTCCTACTCTATTTAAAGAAACAAGTAAAATTTTGTGTCTATATAGTTTGCTATATCTAAACAACAAAAAATAGTCATCTTGTTTGCTCTGTTTTTGAGAAAGACCTTACTTGCATGCTGCTCCAAATATTATTTCCAATATCTCTTTCCACACTGTCTTAGATGCTTCACTGTTAGCATGCTTAATTCTTCCATACTTAATTCTACTGTGTTCACTTCTTTTCATATGCTTCCTTGTGAATCATTCTACATCCTGCAAAATCGCCTCTCTACCCCTTCATTCTACTTCTCTCCCTCCTCCCTTCTTCAGTAATGTTAAGGATAAACTGTCGTTATTTGCTCTGAGCTGTAACTCCAGCTTGCTTATTTATTTATTTATTTATTTATTTATTTATTTATTTATTTATTTATTTATTTTACTTTGAGGCAGGGTCTTTCATAAGTATGATCAGGCTAGTCTTGCATTTTAATCCTCTTGACACAGATTCACAGTGTTCTGGAATTACAGTTCTGTGCTGCCACACTCAGCTTCGAATATCTCTTGTCTTAGGAGTTTCTTCCAGTTATGCCAGCCAGATATTACTTCTCTAATGGGGAATATTCCTATACATCTCTGCCTCATCGCTCTGTAGTTAAATATATGAGATTGAAAAACAGAGTAAGGGGCCTGGAGGAATGGCTCGGTGGTCTAATGCGCCTGCTTGGGAAAGCTTGGGTGGCTTCAGGGACCGCGGGTTCTATCCCCGGCACCACATGCTGCGCCAGCCCTGCCCTCGGGGCGGGCTGAGCTGGCCATAAAAATGAGTGAATAAAGAAGCAAAGGTTCTGAAACAAGAAAAAAAAAAAATAAATAAATAAATAAATAAACAGAGTAAGCCTTTTTAAAAATGAGTAAGTTGAATAATCATTTTTAAGTTATGAAAGTATGAAAATGACCTGTGTAAGTTCTTAATTAGTATATGTTAAGAAAGATTACACAGTTGCTTATAGTACTAGCCCAACAAGTTTTCAACACTCACTCTGTGCCATTACGTAGCTTTCTTCTCTAATGGTCCAAGTTCTCAGAAGCCTCATCTGGTCATTTTCTAGAGTAGATGTGTGTCTCCTACTGTCCTATACTTTCACTTCATTTCTTCACAAGATTATAACCTCCGAGAGTGTTGTACATTGTAGGTATGCTGCCAATTTACTCAGATAAATCTTCAGGCATGTCACATACATGTGGCATAATTATCTATGTACAATAATACATTGTAATCACTTTAATCGACCAGTGATCTTCCTTCATTCTCCAGAAGTGCAACTTCATAATGGGAAGAGTCTGGCTCATCTCGTTCTCTGTTTTATTCTGAGCACTGGAAACAGAGCTTGAAATATGCTAGCTAAGTCTTGTATTATAAATACACAACAGTGAAAAATAAAAATGAATAACGTCTTCATTTTGATGACCCTGATGACGATGGGGACCATGGCGGTAAGAGGGTAGCTTAAAAACTTGTACCAACCCTGTGTGAGGCTGGGGAGATAGCTTGAAACTCTAATCAAGTCCTTGATAAGCACAAGGATCAGGGTTTGCTCCTCACTGCCACATGAGGTGCCAGCCCTGGAATCCCTGGCATACTATGCCGGCCACCTAAACAGGGTGTGGTGGTCCATGGCTATGATCCCAGCCTGGGGGATGTTGACTCAGCAGGATTATCTATGGCTCCAAGCTGTGTAAGGAGACCTTGTACCAAATAAATAAATAAACAAACAAACAAATAATGGAGCCCGTCCTTGGTATTTACTTTTACATGTAAGAATATCACCTTATATTTTGTTAGTCTCCTTAAACTATTTCATAATCTCCAGTTTTAAGTAGGTGCCTATAAAATGTTTAGCCAATTGGTTATGGGGAAATCAGAAATTCAATCTCCATACTGCAAGAATATAAATAAATAGGTAAAATTTAATTTTCTAGAAAAAATATAGAGATATATTGACCTTATTTAAATATAGATTACATACATACTCTTGAAATGTCACTACTTAGTTTAGAATAATGGGTACATTATGTTTAGCCTCCTTTATCTGATACTAGATTTGAGAGAGTAGAGTTCTCACACTGTTGTGAGTTGTCATGGTCCCTTCCCTAGAAAAGAACTTGGTGTAAAGCCTCTACTATAAAAGAAAAAGCCATAAGGAATTTGCTTCATAATGCCTCCTTACTTCTAGCCATCTGAACCATACTGATGGGACAAACATCAGCAAAAGAACAGGCTTCTGTTGGGCACCTGTCTGTGGCAACAGCATGGAGGGAATGGGATAGTCCTCTTGATGATCTCATGTAAGAACTGAGCCAGTGTTGGGTTCCAGTATTCCCCGGAGAGATTTGGAGAATAACAACAATGATAAAGTCCATGTGACGTACTACACTTGGAAACCAGTGGTAGGTGGAGGTGTCAGGCAAAATATAGTCAACTTCTGCATAACCGTTTAGTCAGTGAGGGACCACGAAAAGATGGCACATGTGGTTCAACCAAGTTCTGTAGTAAGTTGTGGTATTTAGGGTGTATTGTATGGCCAGTTTATGTTCAGTTGGAGACAGTATTGTGTTGGCATTTTGGAAATACATTAATATTACTGATAAAAATGAGTTCCTGGTTACTCATCTTAGATTTCCTGTCATACAAATTACTTAGCATCTTTCTGAGATACTGACCCTACAAGCCAGAAAACTGAATATAGTAAGTAAATATGGTCTCATTATTGATTTTGCTTACAGAGGAAAACTTAGAAAGGATTAAGGGAGAACAGTAAAGAAACAGAAGAGAAGAGATTCAAAGGGAGGCTAGAAGACAAAGATTATGTTAAGTTTGGGAAAATGGAGAAGAAAGGGAAAGAGAGAAAGAAGAAATCACAACAAGAACAGATCATGACAACACCAAAGAAACTAGAAACAATGTTAATACATAAAACTAATAACAATAAAAAAAATAAAAAAGAAAATAAGAATGAGAATAAATAAAGGGAACAAAATGTCCACTTACTGGAGTTTCTCTGCACTCTCACCTCTTTTGGGACACAGACCAGGCAATCACGGCCTAGATCTAGGTTGGACAATCCCATCAAGGAAGCCTTAAGCTTACAGTCAAGTAGTGGAAAATCCTAGGGAGTCCGTGCTTTTAGTTCAGCCTGCAACACATCATGTACCTTTTGCAGGTTTCCACTAAACTCCTTGATTTCCCACCAACTTGAAGCGCCTCACTCTGACACTGGGAGCCACCACATGGAGCCAACCTGCAGGTGCTCTCAGTTCCAGCCTCAGCTGGCCTCTCTCCAAGATGGCTGCCAGCCAATCATCCTCTCCTGAGGACCTTTAAGCCCAAATAACACGGCAGCCTCTGCACTCGGCTGGCTTTGCTTCTCTGTTCTACTGATGCATCTCTCCATGGATGCCTCTGTCATCACCAGTTGTCACTGTGTCTGCAGGTTCAAGCTGCCACTCTCATACAGTGAATCATGGCTCAGGGAGAGAAAGCCTTTGCCATCTCCTGCATTTTGGATTTTCTCTTCCTTCTCCCTGCGGACTTCAGACCTAAGTTCAAAGCTGTTCTGGATCCTGGTGATCCACTTCTCCCCTTCTTGTCCACATGCTGCTGTATTGCAGGGTTTAGAACCAAATCTCACAGAGGCTGTTTATCTGCTGTTCACTAGTCCTTCATCTTCTCAGAAGTGCGGTTTTGTTTCTCTGAGGTAGGTTCTCTTTATATAGATCAGGCTGACCTTCAACGCACTATGTAGACTTCACAGGTCTCAAACTCACAGTATTAGTCCTACCTCAATTGTCTGAGTGCCAGGGCTATGGACATGCGTGAACTACCATACAGTTACATTTATTTTAAATACACTCCTCAGCTTTCTTTTATGCAATCTGAAAAAAAAAAAATTCCTTGATTTTAGTGCTTGGCCAGTGTCATTTGTGAGTTCCTGTAGGTGTGACTTGTTTCTCAAGAAGGACTGAGAAATCTGTGCTTTTACCATCTCTTCAGATTATTCTTGTGCACAAAGAAGTTTGAGAACCTCTAACCTAGAGGGTAAGCCCTGTAGTGGCAGAAATTGTTCCGCAGAATTTGGAGGAATGCGGCTTAATTATTTTGGAGTCAATACATCTGAGCTTATTCTCCACTTGTCTGCTCACTAGTTACTTTGCATGCACAGCTGAGTTCATTATTATAGAGATGTAATAACAAACCTAACTATTCGTGTCTGAGACTTCTGAAAAGGCTAATTGATCTTCAAAATCATGCCTAAGTGTGAACTGAGTTGCACTCAAAAACTATTTCACAAATACCTTTACTGTGCCAAGGTGCAGACTGGCATACTAAATGTTCTCAAAATATTGGGATGGAGTAACTATGCCCAGCTTTATGTTTTGCCAAACTGAGAGCAGAGATGTATCTCAGCATTGTGACAGCTGAGAGGTAACACAAGTATCTGCATTGGGAATCTATGGGGAAAGAATTCCTAAAGGCGCAGTGGTCAGATCCATTCAATAGCGAAATTTTGCAGTTTACAAAACACTGAGAGAACTGTCATGATGTGTATTAATTGCTAACTGGCTAATCATTTAATTGTGACTCTAGGAAATAAATAGGCTACATATGCAGTATTCTTTATGTGCCTCAAACTGTAACATTTAACAGATTGGCCCTAGAGAACCTTAAAAATTTAGCTCCGTTTTTTGGTGTACAACACATCTACCAAACTTAATGTGCAAAGAGCAGCAGAAACACAGAAGTGACACTGAGGATTCAGAGGCAGACTTAGTAACATGGACGAGCATTGATTGAGATCATTCATAAAATATCAAGTCCTGAACTCTCATGGTCTAGGGATTTTATAGGATGCAGGAGCAGGAGGTACAAAGGAGAGGAAAGGTGAGACAGGCCAGCCTGACAGCTCTTCCAATTAGGTAGGTTAGATCGCCATTTACAACGGTGGATTAATGATCACCAGCTTATGAAGCTTGGTACAATGGTGGGGCAAGGACCCTTTATGTTCAGTTATATACTGATGGCTATAGGGGTCAAGAAAGTAATTACAAAGCCATGAAGCAGTTATGGAGCTAGGCAGTTTCAAAAGCACAAAGTTTTAAAAAATAATTTCTTTGGTATAGTTTTCCCTTTTAATTGAATATGTGAACAAATCTAGAATGTATATTTTGGCCTTAGTATAAAACTTCACCTTTATTTTGATGTTGATTTCATAATTTCAATCATTCCTTGGCAGTATTCTCTTAAAAGCAATTGTTTATCAACTTTGCATATAAAACTCACTGGACTGTTCATCCATGTGTATTGTGGAATACTCATTTTAAAAAGGCAGAAACTTGCAAGTGGATGATCTTGGCTGAGCAGTTGGTCTTCCTTTGTGTGAATTAAAGTAGGGTTTTCATCCTTTAGAGCTCAAACAGGAAGAGTAATGTATGTCCATGCCAGCCACTGTGCATGGAAGAGGCAGCCAGCCTATTAAGTTTTAGAAGAATAAAACAAAAATTTAAAAATATCTTAAAAAAATTATTCAACCTTTGGAGCAAGATGCTAAATGTGAAGGCAATCTAGGGGAGGCCACCACTGATGCTTTGGAACAGCTGGAAAGATGAAGTCTGCTCTAGCTCTTCCCCTGTACCTGACTGTTAATCAGAAAAAGGTTAGATGTGAAAGGTAGACAAATGTCACCTAGGCTGCACACAACAACCTTTACCCCTGCTACTTCTTCAAGGTGTATTAATGTACTTCCTATTCTAGTGGCTGAAGGTTGTAATTGCCTAGGAGTCAGATTAAGGAGCCAAACAAAGGTTAAAGCAAACTAGGAGTGCTTAAAAGGAACTAGTAAGTCTGCCTCTCTGAGCTAAATTGAAGGCTGGTGTTCACAATTTAGTCTTCCTAATGCAGCTGACCTTTAGAGGTTGCTCAGCATCTGGGGGAAATCAGGTTAAGGGATCACCTGATCTCCTTAACAAACTACTCTTCTCTCTGCTCCCACCTCTCTCAAAGCAAAGCCCTCTCCGCAGGAGCATGAGCACCCTGAGGGCCTGGGAGCAAGTTCCCCTGCTCAGTAAGCTTTGCCAGAGGGAAGCAGCAGGCCAACAGTGCTGCTTCTCTTTCAGTCAGAAAAGTGTTTCCTTGACAAAAACCTAAGGCACACTGAAAATGAGATGAGGTTGGCATGGCTATATTTTTTGTTGTTGTTGTTATTGTTGTTGTTGTTTTGTTTTTTTGTTTTTTTTTGTTTGTTTGTTTGTTTTGTTTTGGTGCTTTTGACTTTGGATTTAAAAACTGGAACAGTGAAGATGACAGTAGTCCACTGGAGTGAGTATCCCCGAAGTTCTACAATGTGGCCTAGGACTTTGATTGTACATTGTTTTTTATCAGTCATTCCAAATATCATGAGATGCATTGATTGTTACTGCAAGTCCCTCGCCCTCCCCAAAACTGTCCTGCTTCTCTTCATAGAGGAAGGCCCAGGCCTCCCCAGTCCATGCAGGGGAGGCAACAGCACTGCTTTTGTGAAAATTATGTAATGAATTTTTTTTTTTTAAATCTTCACCTTAATACATTTTCATTTGGTTTTATTTTGAATGGTCAGCCATCATGACTCCCCTTTTGTCCCCCAACTTGATATATGAAGGCTTTTGGTCTCCCTGGGAGTGAACTGAGGGATGCAGGCAGCCAGGACTTACCTGTACACTGACTTGAGACCAGTTCAATAAAAGCGCATGTCTTAAAAAGAAAAAAAAAAAAAAATCAAGACTCAGTGATCCAGCTGATCTGTTTGATTGATTTCCTTTGAAAAAATTTAAAAATTCAGCATTTAATCATCACAAAACTTTGACTTATGCCTTTTAAATAGAAAGTATAATGGCATATACACTTTTAAGTATAAATATAGTATGTGTGTTGGAGAACCTTTTAATGTAGATAACTTTATAATCATAAAGAGACAGCTGTAGCTAAGATATCAATTTTACATCCCTTCCTTTAAAGGAAAAAAGTCATTTACAGAATGAGAAATAATGCAAAGTAAATATGGTTGTAATTGTTTTTATTGCTTTTTGCCACAGAAAAATTCAGTGAATTGTACAGAAATTTATAAAGAAATAGATTACATTTCCACTGAGGTAACTGGTGTTCCACGCCTTTTTTTGTTACACAATTTACAAATATGTATGTGTTTTAACTTCTCTGTCACCCTGAAGATGAGTACTTAATTCTCTGACAGATATGCTTAACAGATAAACCATGTAATTAAGAGGTAAAGAGGTAACAGAGGCTGGAATCTTTGATTTCAGTATGTACGAAGGTGGAATTCTGGCTGTTAGAAACTCCATGGACCAGGAATAATTAAATAAGCCCAAGGTAAGTCACACTTTATCTGTTCAAGAATGAATCACACATTGTTTATTCTCTGCTTAAAGAAGAATGCCTCTAGCTGAAATTTTTATAAGGAGGAGGAGGGGTAGGGTAATTACAAGCTTCAAAGCCAGTCAAGGTTTCTATTCTTCTACTGAAGACAGACTTCTTACTCCCAGTCGTTGTAAGTAGAGTAGCCACTACCTGCAGCTCCCCTAGAATGTCGCTTTATGTACTACATTTTACAAACAGATCTCCACGCATATATTTTCAAAAGAGATTTTCTCTAAAGGTTCATTTTTGCCTGAAATTTTACATTGCAAGTTTAAATTATAGAATGCTTTTATTTTGCATTTCTTTCAATCTCTAAGGAAACAAAATTCCACCCACTTAAGGGTTGTGTGGTGGTGGGGAGGGTGACAACCCATCTGCCAGGAAGAGATAACCCACTTCATTCCTGTCCCTCCTGTAAAATCAACACTGTTCCTTCACATGAGAAAAAAATGATTCACTTTGTGTGATATCTATTAGCATAATAAAAGCATTCTGAGAAGTTGGTAATGTTTAATAGTTGTCTCAAAGCAATTGTAGACTTCTCTATTGTAAAATACATAGGTGTAAAATTTCCATATAAATAGTCCTAGTTAGTAAGCTTACCAATGTGGATCTAGTCACCTTTCATTTGTTACTCTTGCAGAAGATATTTTAAGATAAATTTAAAAACTGCTCTGGAAGGAAAGGCATAAAAACCATTTTGAAAATCTCCATACCAAAATGTGAAAACCAAAGAGACAAAGACCCAGAAGGATGAAATAATAATTACAATCTTTGTAGATGTCAATTCGCAAAAGTAATATGCCTACCAGTGTATGAGCGCCATGTTAGCTGAGTGCCTTTCTATTATGTACTACATCTATGATGGGGCCATCATCCAATGTAATGAGACTGCCAGATACTTTCAGGTACCCTAATACATCTCCTAAGCCAGCAAGCACTGCCTATCCTAGCTCTAACTACTAATTAACATATGTTCACCTACAGAATGACTGTGTGTGCCCCAAGGCTGCTAACTCCCCTGTAGTGTCAACTCAAGCCACCTTTGTTTTCTCACGCTGCAATGCTGATAAAAAACTGCGCCCAGCTTCCCAGCTTTGGGCTTCCTAGACTATGTCTTTCAGCAACTCATCAGAGCAAAAATGATGATCATAAGGTGTACAGGAACCTGGGTGTGGGGACGTGTCTTTAATTCAAGTAATCTTAGAAGCTGAACCAATACAGGAACAATATTGGACCCAGCTTTGGATATATTAGCAAGATTCTGTCTCAAAATAAATAAATAAATAAATAAATAAATAAATAAATAAATGAATGAATGAATGATAATTAAATAGAATAAGATGAGATGTGTACCAGTGTAAGGGGGATAGCTTCAATTCCCAGTACTGTAAAACCAAACCAAACCAAAAAAAAAAAAAAAAAAAAAAAAAAAAAAAAAAAAAAAAAAAAAAAAAAAAAAAAAAAAAAAAAAAAAAAAAAAAAAAAAAAAAAAAAAAAAAAAAAAAAAAAAAAAAAACATGTACACTAATGGTAAGATTGAGTACATTATCTTATAGCAAATTCATTATTTATGTTGTTTTATTTTCCTGTTAAAAGTGGTTTATTGCTTATGTTGTTTCTTTGGCTTGACTGTTACAAGAAGTCAATGGAAGAACAAGGTGCATCCCTATAGCCTTGGTGACTTACTCTTTTAAGAACAGATACATGAAGACCTATATGGCTTTGAGTCCAAAATGAACTTTCATTGGATCACTGCAAAAATTTGACTCTAACATAATTATACTTTCTCTGTCTCTCTGTCTCTGTCTCTCTCTGTCTCTGTCTCTGTCTCTCTCTCTCTCTCTTTCTCTCTCTCTCTCTGTGTTTGTGTGCTTTCCTACAAAGTGAACCCAGGGACATAGCACTGAGGAATACCCCTAGCATACTTCTATTTCTTTACTTTGAGGTAGGTTTTGCTAAATCACCAAGTTGCCTAATGGTGCTAGAACTTCCAATGGGGTCCTATTGCCTCAGCCATTCAGAATGGTGTGCTGACCACCATGCATCACCGCCACTAGCACTTCTCAATTTTCAGAAATTAATCAGTAATTACATTCCACATTTGTACTAATAGTGTTTTGACAAGATATTGTGTCTGCATCTTGTACTCTGTACAAGTAGTACCAAGATAACAATATGCAATGCATTATTATTGTAACTGTCCTTCTAACATGTTGTGAAACTGTTTCATTGCTATTTCTTTTCACTAAAATTAGTATAAAATACTTATATTTCACATCATTCTACTTATAAGATACATCATACTAATTATGTCACTACTTTCAAGCCGGTAATCTTAATTCCTTGCTAATCTTAGTTCCCTTCATTCATTCACATACAGATGATAGCTAAGATAATAGTGCCACTAATTTCTATTGGATTATTTAAAAAGAAGAGTTAATACTTAATTTTTGACCAAATTATACATGCTTTCATCAGATAATCTGAGCAAATACTTCGAAGAAAACAATATGCAATATAACAAACATTGTGGAACCTGTGGCGTACTGTTTTTGATATTCTACAATTTGCAATTGTTTCATTGTTACTCTCCTTAAAATAAAAATAATATGCTAAATACTCATCTGCATTACATGATGAAGTAACAATGAAGCTGAAAGATATAGTAAACCATTGCTTTCTCAGAGATGCATGATAAAAAATGATCAGGTTTCAATCTATAAAGACCCAGGTTAGATTATAATTAACTTGACATTATCTAGAAAATTTTTGTATGCACTGGAGGAAGCAAAAACCTAATGTCACTCCCACAGATTATCATGACATGAAAATCATGGAAGGAATAAATGAAATAGGTTTATATCACTAAATATTATATTCATAGAATAACCTTTCTTTACTCTGCCTCACAGTGGTGTAGGCAACCTCTATCTACAAATTTAACTTCCTGAGAAACCTGGACAAAGGCGGCAGCAGCCGACCAAACTGATGCATGTGCTGAAAGCTGCATGGTCATTTTTCTTCTCTTTATCAATCTATACTTCGGCTCTCTGTTGTCTTTGTTCATTTGTTTGTTTGTTTGTCTCTACGCCCTTGGTTGATGTGACTCTGCACCCAGGAGATAGATACATTTAAAGTATTCATAAACATCAAAGTATCTGTGCTTCAAAGCTTGGATCTAGGTGAAACCATCAAAGGAAATGGACTGCTATGAGAAATGTGGGTGTCCAGCCAGCTCACGTGGCTGAACGGCAGTCTGACCTTGGCATTCACCTGTCTTTCAAACTTTCATAATAGACACATTTCAAAGATTCACCTTACATCTTCACTACAGTAATGGTACAAGCACAGGTGAGCAAACCATCGGATCCTCAGAGGAAATGATGGAGTTAAAAGGTAGTATTACCTAATGACACCTCCAGTTATACAGAAGCGAAGCACATAAAAGTATGTACAGTCCATATTATTTCACAGCAGTGACAAATGAGTTTTACTGATTCGGTATTTATTGTGCTATCATTTTATAATTTTAAGGATGTTTCTTCAAACTGCCCTAGAAGCATTCACTTTGTCAGGACTGTGCTGAGTGAGGCCAACAGGCTCATGAGTCTCATGTCCTCCTGTGGCTGAGGTTCAATGCGTTCCCAACAGCTTTAACCACCCATGGTACATGAGTGGCTGCCACACTGAGTGCCTTGCACCGCTGCTGGCGGGAGGGTTGCCGCTGTGTCTGGAATGGGCATGAATGACTCCCCGTGCTTCAGCTACCTGGCAGCGGGAGACGTGAATTAACAGCCCTGTTGTGAGTGTGCCAAAGACAAAATTCAGAACCAAAGATATTTAAAGAAATCATTTGCTTGAGTTCTAAGCTCAGTATCTACTACTCAGTGGGAAAGTTTAAAAAACATTCTTCTAAAATACTAAAGAAAGCATGTAAGTGTACCTTATAACCACAATGACTAAAAGTTTATGTGTGGCTTTATGATTTACTTTTATGTATATATAAATTTTACTCTGGAATAAGTGTGAATTGGAGGGATTTATCTTAGAGTAATTGAGGTCTAGAAGAATAATGGTTTAAGCCTTGTTTAAATAGCCCTAAGGAAATTTAGACTGCTCACTGGAAACAAAGAATACTATGTTGTATATTTTATTGAATAATAGATTTTTTACAGAAATGTTTCAGAACAGGACCTGCTACTACCTTCGTCAGATATTTTTAAGAATTCTGTGAAGAAGCAAATGTGTAACCAAATAACTTCTTTAAAATTTCCATGTTTTTCTGTTTTTATAAAATTACAAGAAAGGCAATTTCCCTAGTTTTAAAGAAAACATGTTCTACAGCATCTAATGGATTTTGGCACATGCACTATTATCTTAGTTAGCCTTCTCTTGTTGCTGGGACAAATATATGACACCCAAAATGAAAGAAGGAAAGGTTTATTTAGCTCATAGTTACTGGAGGTTTCAGTCCATATTTGGATAACTCCAACACTGAACGTAACAGGGTGGACAGCACTTAGTTCACAGTAGCAGGACAGCAATAAATGGCAACAGAGGCAACTGATCAACCAGGGAAACAGAAAACAGAGGCAGAGAGTCTGTTCCTCTGTCTCTCTTATAAAACACTCAGGCTCTCTGCCTCAGGATATCCCATAATCCCAGCAGTACTAAGGCACATAATCCTAGTGGATGAAGGGTTAGTCTCAAACTCTAGAAGCCCCCGCTCCATGACTGCATGAGGCTTTGGAGGGACAATTAGGCACAAACCATAACAAGTATAGAGCTAATAATCTCTGAAATCGAGCCACTGTCTTGTTTAGTCAATGTGTTGAAAAACAGTGAGAATACAATGAAGATCTAGTCAGTGACCTCTTCACCATCGCAGAAGTTTAGTTCTGAAGTTCTCATTGCTACATGACTCAGGACAGTTTCCCAGTAGTATTCTTATTCCAAAAGGCTTTGAATTAATCTATTTATCATTCAAATAAAGGTAGCAGTGGAAAAATTTGTGAACAAATAAAATAGTAATAGCCTGACCATATGAACTGTTTATAAAGTCAAGTGTGGTATCAGTATAGAGCAGGACTTATCTTTGTTGAATACGTAAAGAAAACAAAACAAAACAAAACAAAAACACACAGATTAATTTGGCAGAAAGTGGAAATTTGTGACCAGGCAAATTCAGCATGTTATGTAGGTAAATAAAACTTAATAGTAAAATGTTGATTTCAAATAAGTAACACTTGGTGAATGATTGAAGTTTTCAGTCCAAGAAATGGTTCATAAAGAGGTGACATCTGATATGTGCTTCTTTAACTTCAACCAAATTCAGGGCCTTCCCTTGTGTGGTAGAGGTGAAGAGATGGGTAGGTGGGAAAATAAGCAGAAATTACTTTTCCTCAGAAGATATTATATTGGTTTACATTATCTCCATCTCCGCTAATGGGAGATGGGATCCCTCTTTGTGTCCAGGCAGGAGAATTGCCCCTCACAAAGTTGTGGATGTGCCAGAGAGACAAGTGACAATCTTACTCCACATTCCCTCATGTGCTGGGATTTAAGTGAAAAAGAGTAAGTGTCCATCCTTCATATGCATGCTGCATTTATCCTAAACTAGAGATGTGATTACTAAGCCAGCGTTGATGATAGTTTCAGTCTGAAAATGATTTTTCACTTGAAAGTTCTTTTCCACTTCAACTATTCCGTGCTTTAGTTTGGGTTCTAAATATATTCATGTCTTTGTGGTCTCAGATGATTCTACAAAACTACTCTATCCTCACATCTAGGTTTCTTCGCCCAAACACAAGAATTGTAATAGGAAATATTGCTGCTCTACATTTGCTTTGCAGTAGATCAGTGTCAAATGTGAAAGAAATTTTATGTTGAGGATTTGCAATCTAAAGCACTATTTGCAG
>PVJA010007839.1:21758-66957 GCA_004027025.1 Myocastor coypus
TTTTTTTTTTTTTTTTTTTTTTTTTTTTTTTTTTTTTTTTTTTTTTTTTTTTTTTTTTTTTTTTTTTTTTTTTTTTTTTTTTTTTTTTTTTTTTTTTTTTTTTTTTTTTTTTTTTTTTTTTTTTTTTTTTTTTTTTTTTTTTTTTTTTTTTTTTTTTTTTTTGTCTTTTTGAGACAGGGTCTCGCTGTGCAGTTCAGGCAGGTCTTGAGCTCACTTTTGTAACCCAGGCTGGTCTGGAACTCACATTGATCCTCCTGCCTCAGCCTCCCGAGTGCTGAGATTATAGGCGTGCACCACCACGCCCAGCTTTGCAGGTTCTTTATAATAACACTTCCTTTGCATAAAAAGTATATCAAAGCCAGATAGCTCAGCAGATTAAAGAGCCTGCTTAGGCAGACGCAGGGACCGGGTTTGATCACTGGCATTTGTGCCAGCCCCACCCCTGGGGTTTTCTGGGATGGCCACTGAGATTGAGTGTGTCGGCATGCACCTGTAATCTCAGATCTTGGGAGGCTGAAAATGAGAGGATCACTGTGAGTCCAATCTGTATAGGATCACTGTGAGTCCAATCTGTATAGTGACATGCTGTGGACCCTATACTAAGTACATAAAAAGAAACAGAGAGAGAGAGAGAGAGAACTGACCCAGAGCTTGGCAAGAGTATGGTAAATGCAGAGCCACTAAGTTATGTCCCAAACTGCACTGAGATAATTGTCACCAATTACTAGGAGTTAGAAGGAATATCGAGTTCACTATTCTGACCAGATGGGAAGAATCTGGGCTATTTCAAAAACATACAAACATTGTTTGTATAACCTGTGAATATATCAAAAATCTTTTTAAATTATTTAACTTTATCCAGTATTACTTGATAAGTATTATAGGGTTTTCTTGCCATTGCATTTTATAGTTTTTCCATCTGAGACTTTATTGTAAAATTTTTCAAAAAAGAGCAAATTTGAGGAAAATCCATAGATACCAACCATGTGCTAAGCACCTGCACTCTAGAATGAATCCTTTAGTATACTTTCTTCTTTACAGAGCTACCTACCTTTCTCTAGGAATTTAGGAATATATTTGCATCCTCTACCCATGCATTAATCTCATTTCTTCCACTTTCTGTTGAACACATCTTCATTTTGCATACATTTCAAGGTAACTGGAATACTCAGGATGAATACATTGAAAACTATCAGTGTACTTCATTCCTAGTCACCCAATCTGTGTAAAATTAGCTGCCATAACTCTCTGTCACATGTGTTTACAATACAGCATACTGAATGGAAAATGGCGGTGCATGCCTATAATCCCAGCACTCAGCAGGCTGAAGACAGGAGGATCGCTGCAAGCACAAGACCAGCCTGCAGGATAAAAGAAGTGATTAAAGGCCATCTCAAACTTCATAGCAAGACCCAGTCTCAAAAAAAAGAAAAAAAAAGGAGTTTTTTTGGAGTTAACTTGCAGATGAAGTATACTTACAAAAAAATACTTATATCAAATGACTCATCAATTCTTTTAAACCTGCCTAAATATTTGTGACTTTTAGAAGTCAATGAGAGTCTCATGTGCCTGCAGTCCTCCTCAGTCTCTGATACACTGGGACTTGATTCCACATCCTCCTAGGCATTTATTTCCATCATAATTTCAGGAATACCGACCGTACACTCCTCCATGTTCTGCCTTTCTAAAGAGAAGAAGTCCAACTATTAAATTCTCATTAATTCTGCTGGATCACAAGCACACTGATTTGAATATTTATATTACTCTTACAGGTTTTATTACATTCATGACTACTTAGCCTAGTCTCATAAAGAAGGCCTGGTGATAGGCTGCCTTTGCTTGCTCCCCATCAAGGATTTGCAGTCTGTCATTATTGTGTTATCCAAAGCACCTCAAAGCTGACTACATTTTTATCATTTGCCCTATTATTTTCAAATGGAGAGTTAAAAAATAGCAGCAACCATTCAAACTAAAGAGCCTTTTTCTTGCACTGCACTGGAGATCACTTTAAGAGCTACTATCCTGTGCTACAACTCAACCTTTTAAAAAATATTTATGTTAAGAAAAAGTGTCTTTTAAATAGATAAAATCTCAGACTTGGATTGAGCTTACAAGCTTCTTGTCTGGGCCTGGACTCACAGGTGTTTACCACCACGCCCAGCTCAGTGAATGTTTTTAAAGCAGAGTATTCAAGGAAGTGCTTCTGTTTCTTCTCCTCCTGGTTATTCATCTCTCCGCCCCTGCATTTAGTCCACACCCTTATTTCTCCACACATCCACTATGTACTCATCGCCAAGCCCTGTTCCAACTGCTACCATCAAGAATAAGTCAAAACTCATTCAGTTCTTAGACCTGGACTTACTGTTCACTTTAACAGTGCAGCCTCCCTGACACAGGAGGATAAATCATATTTTAAAATTCCAAAGGGAAAAGGCATGTCTGGACTTGCACCTTAAACAGAAACTTAATTAATGCTGCTGAATCCTCACTTAGAAATAACACAGCATGTTCCAGGACTAGTGAGGATACTATCCAGTTTGCCTTATCTTTTTTTTTTTTTTTTTTTAATTTATTTATTTATCTTATGGCCAGCTCAGCCTGCCGTGGGAGTAGGCTTGGCGCAGCACATGGTGCCGGGTATTGAAACATGGTCCCTGGCTACTTGCCTAAGCTTGCCCAAGCAGGCACTTTAGATTACTGAGCTATCTCACTAGCCCCAGTTTATCTTATTTCGGAGTCAAACTATTAGTGCAAATACTGCCTCTACTGAACTTCCTCCAAATATTATCAAAAGTCTTCACTGTGTATGCTTTAATGATATTTGCAAAGCAGAATTAGGAGTCATGATAACTCTTCCTTAGAGTATTTTATTACAAAAATAAAACATTGGGACTGTTCCTTCATACAGCAACAAAAAGAGTAAACATCAATAAATTAAGTTCCACAAAGACCATGATTTAAAATTCCAGTGTTTATTAGTGCTGGTTCAAAAGTTGTGCTAAATCATATATAGAAAGCTAACTACATTATGCATAAAATTAACATAAATACCCTGTTTTTTTAAGAATGGAGGCATTAAAGAAACATTGCTAGCAAATGTATTTCGTTCTATTATCTATATCTTTATTTAATTTTCACTTATACTTTAATCAAAAGCTGCAAATGTGACAAGACAAAGAGAAAAAGATGTAATGTAACAACACTTAAAAATCACAACACAACTAGTTTTGAGGTTTATTTGCTTCATTTATAGCCCTAGACGCAAGAATCCCAGCAACAGAGAGGGTGGCCTTCGCCTTCCCATTCCTTGGAAAACAAGAAAGCCAGCAGAGAGGACTGACCAATTTAACAATGTTCTTTGTTTGCTGAGAACAATCGATCTTTAATCCACCAAGTGCAGGGCTGCTTACATGCTTGAAATGAAAAGCATTTCATCTGGCAATGCAATGCCTTTTCTCAGTGGGATACTGAGCAGAAAGGTCACCAGTGTAGCTCGTGCACATTCTGAAATGTTAATACATACTGAAGGCAATTCTGAAGTAAATCAAGAGAGATAACGATCCTACGTAGTATATCTTATTGTTTGCTCCTTATGGTATGTTCACTATAACCTGCATTTGGCTATGTGGTGCATTACACTGTACAGTAATAATGTAGGCAATCATCTTCAGCTTACAAAATGACAGGTGTTAATTTTTCATTTTAATATTCAACACAAGGACTTCTTATGTGATAGGAGAGTCAGCAATATCAAAAGGTAGGCATGTCACGTTGGAAAGACACAGAGGCTTCCAATAACCCTAAATCATAAAGTAAATGCCTGAAGCTTCCGTGTCCTCATTCAGAGTTCCTAAGAGCAGCAACCACAGGATGGTGAGGCTTAAAGGAGCTCATGGGCCACAACCTTACCACCAAGTAGCATACACTGAAGACATATAAAAGTAAAGTAGCTACCAAGAATACTACTACAAAAAAGCCACGTAAGTTAGCTGCTAAACACAGGTAACGTCAATTAAAAGATGAATGTTGATAAAATTTTGGGAATCATTTGCAAGTTGGGACAAGAGTAAGTTTGAAAGGAAGGAAAAATAAAGAGAAATAATCTAGAGAATAAAGTAGAAAGTGATAGGACAAGGACACTGCCAGCTGTGCTGATAGCCCACTACTGTTAGAGGCTGTTGGACTATATACACAGCTTCTGTCTGTATGTCCAATGAGAACAAAGATTGTACTGATAGTGTTTAGAAAAGATATCGTGTCTGCGTCTTGTACTCTGAACAAGTACCACGGAGACAATATGCAATGTATTAATTATTGTATCTGTCCTACTAAGCTGGTGTGAAACTGTTGCATTGCTATTTTTCTCATTAATATTAATAAACAATAAAAAGGATTTAAAATATAATTCCTCTACCCTGTTCAGTCTTCTCTGGATGAAATTTTAGCACCCATGCTTTTGTAAACTGTAAATTTCAGTTGTGCTTCTGCCTATGTCTGTATCTGCATTCTCCTTCTCCCTCCCATCTCCTTGCTCCCTCTGCATCCCCCTTCTCCCTCTGCACCCCCTTCTCCCTCTACATACCCCTCCCCCTCTGCATCCCTCTGAGTCCTTCTTCTACAGAAACATTCTAACACAACATATCTTCTAACAGAAATACAAAATGAATTTATTTTCTCTTCAATGAGCCAAAGCTAGTTTTATTTTTAATTCTGTCAAAACTGGTTAACTCACCTACTTAAGTCCAAACAATATCTTGTGATGTTAAATGCAGGAAAAATTACTTGATGCCTAAAGTTGTGACAGGATAGAAGGTGAGGTCATATTTTGACTTACAAGGGTGACTTAGAGATTATAAACAAAAAATTTACAGGGCTTTGGAAAAATGCATTATTTATAAGGTGATAGAAGCTCACTGTTGAATTTCTTTAACAGCAACAAGATCCGTTTAAAGAAATCAAACTGATAGAACAGTCATATTATGCATATAATTTGCATTATCTTACCAAAAGTTAATGGGGTGTATCAGGAAGAGTTAAAATTATGTAAAAGCTAGAGAGCAGTTTTCAGAATATTGATGTTGAGTCTACTTTGTAAAAATTATTTCCCTAGAATCATACACAATTTTTTGATACTGTAAAGAAAATCGCTAGTCAAGAAATAATTGAAATCAACCAGAAAAAAAAAAAAAAAAAGCTGAATTACAATGCATAAAATGCAGAGCTAGATTGGTGAGATGAGCTTTAGGAGGCTTAGATCAATAGCCTCCAACATTACAAGCTTCACTGGTGGCCCACTGCAACTGCAGAACATTTGACTGTGTATGCATCTGCTTCCTCTTAGTCCAAAGAGAAGAATTTTCTTCTCTTTTCTTCTCCTTTTTTGTTTTTCTTCTTAGTAACATCAATAGGGAAGTGGGTCATTCTTACACACTGTGCTCTGCAGAACTATTGTGAGGACAATATGCAATGTGTCAACTTTACAAAAAAAGAAAGGGGAAAAAGAAAAAGAAAAGTAATGTTTATTGAAAATGTTAATGTTTAATTGTTTTAATTGTTTGATCAATTCTATACCTATATCTATCAATTTAAACTGATCTGATGATGAAAATATGTAATATAACCATTGTTAAATTTAAACAATAAAAATATTAAATCATAAAAAAGAAATAATTGAAATCAAATATCTGACTGGGCAAATAGCTCAGCAGTCTAAGCCCTGGCCTGGCAAGGGCAAAAACCAGGGTTCAATCCTGGTACCACATGCTGTGCCAGTCATGTAATGTGGGCATGGTGGCGCAAGGGTGTAATCCCAGCATAGGAAAATCACTATGAGTCTGGGCTACATTGCAAGATCCGGTACCAAATAAATGAATAAATAATATTTTTTATTTATTTTTATTTTTTATAATTTAATATTGTTATTGTTTAAATTTAACAGTAGTTATATTACATATTTTCATCACCAGATCAGTTTAGATTATATTTTTTAAAAAACACAAATATCATAGAGCTACATCCTGAAGGGCTGACAATTTTAAAGATTGCCAAATTGGTAAAAATCAGTCTCATTGCTTCTCCCTTTCATTATTTGACAACAGCCTTGAGAATGAGTCAAGCATGAGGCAGACCACTCACTTAAAAATCATCTGTCATTGAGAACTATTGCAAAATTATATCACATGATTCAGTCCTAAGATAAACAAGCAACCAATATGAAATGATTACTATTGGCCTAGCAGGAGTCCAAGGAAGACTTTCACAGTGAGTTTCCCAGGTAAAAGAACGTACAAGCAAAGGACATTAGCAGCAGTAGCAGAAGGCAGGGCACAATCAGAGAGCCAGAGCATGAGCCACCTGCATCCTTATTGTGTCATTCTTACACAGGTTATTAGCTTTATTATTCCATGCTTACATCTTGAGTAGCACTGTAACTATACATGTAATAGTGCATGTGTGTTTACTATATGGTAGATCATGGTTACATAACTGTATCCCACTGTGTGCCTGAAATAGACAAGTGGTGTCATGTCCTCAGTTGTCCTTAGATGCCTCTAGACTTTGAAGCACCCGGAATGTCCCTCACATCTACTTCTTTGTGCATGAAAACTCTCAGCCACCATAAAATAATAATCAAGAAGTAAATTAGTTGCCGTGAGGAGTCTCAGCTGATGGATTCTTTCAGCGAATGTCTGTTCCTAACTATTAGCATTTTAACTAAATGCCCCATACAAAAATGCTACATATTGCAAAGGTTTTTCTTGGCTAACTTCAATCTAATTAGGAGCAAAGTCATGTAGACAGCAATATTCACACTCTAATCTCCACTTCTCTTTTCTTTCTTTTCAGTACTCCAGCTGACAGCCTTGCACTTGCCAGGCAGGCACTGTGCCACTGAGCCGTATCCTCCACCACACTGTCCTCTCCAAAACGATTTCTGACTTCTTTCATGTGCATCAGCTCTGGAATCCCTAAGATATCAAAGCTGCACTGTCTTTGTACTCAGGAAATAATCTAGGAGCAGAAATGAGATTTCAACAGAAAATGTGAAACTGTTAACAGGTCTCAAAGAGAAATAAGAGTCAGATTATAGCCGGGCATGGTAGCGCATGCCTGTAATCCCAGCACTCGGGAGGCTGAGGCAGGAGGATTGCTGCGAGTTCGAGACCAGCCTGGGCTACAAAAGTGAGCTCAAGGCCAGCCTCAACTGCATAGCGAGACCCTGTCTCAAAAAGACCAAAAAAAGAGTCAGATTATACAATTCTATCCAAGAATGTGCATGCATGATGTTCTTTATTAGTTAAAACACAGTCAAAGATCCGAGTTAGATTAGAAAGAAGCCTGATCCATACACTGATGGAGATTTGTATTCTTAGTCAGCAAACATGTCATTAGAGGGGTAAGATGTGTCTATACTGTAAACATTCAAGGCTTTGTTATCCAAAGCAGGTAATGAGGTATAAAATAGGAAACAAAAACATCAGAATATGAAATTCATTAAAATAACAAAACAGCTATTATCTTTTCTCAAATAAAGGACATCAAAACAAACTAAACTCTGGCCAATTAAAAAAAAATGTTTTAGGAGAAATCAGATGGTATGAAATACTTTTCTAGCATGTGATGGTTAGTATGTAGGCTACCACTGCTGAAAAGTGAGTCTTGGCTGTGAACAATATATAATAGAATTAGACCTTTAAAAAGTCCCGTTCTTTTAATTTCTATTAGTGAGACACTATAACGTAAACTGTAATGTCATACACAAGCCAAAAACTATGTATCAGTCCTGCTAATTCACATAATAAAAAGCAAAACTTGAAACAATCTGTATTGGTAAATGACATCCTTGATATATAGTAAATCCCAATGAATCTAAAGAAAACATCCCATAACTAATAAAGGTTGTCCATTACCAAAGCCACAGCATACCTATTCAATAAAAATAGATTAATAGAAAAATGTTTTAAAATTGATTTACAATAGCATCAAATTATTAGGTGCTTTTTGGGATAATTTTAAAAATATATTTAGTACAGAGTCCATAGGATCTCACTACACAGATTGGATTCAATTTTGAGTGATCCTCCTGTTTCCAGCCTTCCAAGCACTGGAATGACAAGCACGTGCCACCACACAGAATCTTAATTGCCTTCTCAGCAAACAATAAGGGTAGGGCTGGCATAGCATGCCAGAGATCAAATCATGGGATAATTTTTAGGAAAAAGTGATCAATGACATATAGTGTACCTAAGGACAGTTACCCAGAGAGTAAACATTCTCTCAGCCTATCACAGAGAGCAAATTAGTCAAGCAATGGCTGTGACTCATCACTGTTACGAGATCTACAAACAGTTAAATATATATATATATATATATGTATATATATATGTATATATATATATATATATATATATATATATAGTTGAAATGTGTTTTTAAAATGTGTATTTACATACAAAAAGCCTGTAAAACAAACCAATTATTAAGGTGAAAATGTAAGTTAAGTTAAAGGACTCATATTTTCTACTTTGACAACCCATTACAAAGCAATAATAATCAAGACAGTATGGTTTGGTGATTGACATAGACAGGTGAGCAGAACAATATCTGTTGTTAAAATTTACAATTAAATGAACCATGGACAGTCAACAGAGGAATCAAGGCAGTTTAACAGAAAAGAGTAGTTTTTCAATAAAAGACAGTAGAAAAAACATGGTAACATATGCAAAATAATAATTCACAATTTGAAATTTGTACCACAGATGATGCTAATTTAGAAGGGATATATAAGTTTAAACATGAGAGCTACTTAGTTTTCTGTGATTTTAAACAATTAAAATTCTTTAGATATGATATGATTATGTCCATACATAAATATACACATTAACTAAAATTGTACTTCTAGATTTGTGGCATTTTATTATATATAAATTTTAAGTACATGAAAATGAAAAAAAAACTATGAGAATTCCTAAATTTGTGATCGTTATTGAAACATGAAATTCATGTGTAAAACTTTATTTTATTTATTTATTTATTTTTTTTTTTTGTCTTTTTTGAGACAGGGTCTCGCTATGCAGTTGAGGCTGGCCTTGAGCTCACTTTTGTAGCCCAGGCTGGTCTCGAACTCGCACCGATCCTCCTGCCTCAGCCTCCCGAGTGCTGGGATTACAGGCATGAGCCACCATGCCCGGCTTGTAAAACTTTAAAATATTAAATAAATAGACAATTGTATTATGTAATTCTATTGAATGTTTACTCTCAAATTGTGTTACTAAAATATATGTTAAAATTGGAAAAACTCATATTCCTTTCTCTATAACTTTTTAAGATAGATATGATGTTATTTTCCTGCTGTTTGATAAAGCTCTTTAACATGAGAAATATGAAATGATGTTCTATTTCTCTTTCATACAATCTCCCTACTCAGACTTCAATGCTAAAAAATGAAAACAATTATATTTTCATAATAGCACTAGAGTAACATATGGAATAAAGAACTAAAAAAAAATAAATAAATGAAGCCCCTCACCAAATAAAAGATGCAATCAGAAAATGAGGAACTGAAATGAACAGACACTTCGCAAAGGAAGGTGAAATAAAAAATACTTCAAAAAAATTCACCATTACTAAAATGTCAATTAAAATGACACTGAAATTCACTCTTACACCAGGAAGAGTGGCCATAGTTCAAAAATCAGTAACAAGTTCTAGTGAAAAAAGAACTGTTCTACATTACTGTTCGGAACATAAAATAGTATAAGCACTGGAGAAAATGGACTCCTCAAAAACTGAAAAGTAAAAATTCCATTTGGCTCATTTGTTTCCCTCCAAAGTAGTTTTCACAGTTGTCACATTACAGGGATACATCATGCATACTCATCTTCGTAGCAGCACAATTTATAATCACCACATCTTTGGTACAGATATATGTCCATCAATAGCTGAATGAATAAGAAAAGACAGAATTTACACAATTGAGTATTATTCTGCCATGAGAAAATAAACGAGGTATTCATAGGCAAACAGATGCAACTTGAGAATGCAAAGCTAGCTGAAATAAGTCAGATATATAAAAATCACATGGAGTCCCTTATATGAGAAACTCAAAATATGCAGAACAAAATAGATGATGTGTAAACTGGAAGTACGGAAATGTTTTCAAATGGGGTACAAGAGATTAAGGGAGAAGGAAAGGGGAGAGAAGGAGGAAAGAGATGAGAAACAGGGGCTGGAGGGATAGTTCAGTAGAATAAGCTCTTGCCTGGCAAGTGCAAGGACCTGAGTTCAATCCCTGGTCCTGAAAGAAAAAAAGAAAAAAAAGAAAAACAGAAAGAAAAATTAATGCTGAAAATGAACACTTTTGCAGTTCAAAAGAGAATCAAAAGTTGAAGGAACAAGGAAGAAGAAGGGGGATAGGGAATATTTTTCTTTTCCTAATGTATTTAGTTGTTATAGGGTTTCACTATGCAGCTCAGATTCCTGGTGATTCTCCTGTTTTCAGTTTAAGGAGCACTGTGATTACAGGTGGGTGCTACCACATCTGGACTCTGTGGAAGGCTCAGCCACCCCAGGGGAGGGGTTGGTGTAGCATGTGGTGCCGAGGGATTGAACTGCAGTCCCTTGCTTACCTAAGCTTGCCCAAGATAGTGTTTTATTTCACTGAGCTATCTTGCTAGTCCCTATGAGATGATTTAAAAATGAGAGAATTAAGATATATTGTGTATATGTACCAATTTCCCTTGATAATGTAATTAAGAACATGAACATGTACTAGTAAAGAAAGGTATATAAAGGCTGGCCAAATAGCTCAGCAGACTAAAGCACCTGCTTAAGCAGAGTCCAGAGGCCAGGGTTGGATCCTCAGCATGTCATGCCAGCCCAGCTACTGGGGCACACTGAGATAGTGACTGAGACTGGGCATGGTGGCACATGCTTATAGTCCCAGTACTTGGGAGTCTGAAAACAAGAGGATCACTATGAGTCTGATCTACATAGTGAGACACTGCAGACTCTATATACCCTGTACTAAATACATTAAAAAGGATATGCATGTACTTATGAGTATGAAACAACGACTACTCCTGAATTAAAATTCTTAATTTATGAAATGTCACTTTACCATGAAAAGTTTCTGGTTATTTTCAAATTATATATCTGTCTTATGTTTTATCTTATTGTGCATATCACTTATGTTTTAAATCATGAACCATAGTAATTATTTACTATACTTAAACTATAACATTTGAAGTATCCAGTGATTCTTACATTGGAGTGCTAATCATATACACTTATCTTCTTTGGAGAAGAAGAATTCATAATACAAAATGTCATTAATTGCCCAAGATACTATATTACAGGCTATTACTGTAGTCAAACAATCTTTAAAAATATTATTAAAGCAACAAAAAGAAGATCATCTGTATTTTCTGAAAAAGAGAAATTGTGTTCATCCTGGGACACAGGATCCCTAACTCAAATCACCAGCACTCTGGGCATTCTATTTCACTTCAGCATGGGTCATGCAGGACAGCATCTCAGCAAGAGCCCCACTGAGGAAGAATTGTTTCTATAAAGCTTTGTCCTTTGTGGTATCTCAGATATAATTGTTCTGTGAGAACCCTGCCTCTTTTCAACAAATAGTGAGGGAAGGAGAGGCCTCTGGAACACACATCAGCAAGCACAGAACTGTATCTGTGAGTCTAAATTTAAAAATAACATATTTTCACTCACTTCTGAAATGAAATCGGGCATATCTATTCTAGCTTCTGTGAAAATCAAGCTATGTGCTTCAAGTGCATAGCAGGATAAAGATGAAGCTTTAGAATGTCACAGAACTGTTTAGAAGATGTACAAACAATTAAATGTATTATTCAAGTTCTTACTGACCAAAAAAGTGACACAAAATTCTAGAGATTATTAATGCAATTCAAATTTCAGTTACATTTCCATACTATCAACCTTTACATTTGTTAGGAACACAGTCATTTCAGAATGTGTGTGTGTGCACGCGCACGTGTGTGTGTGTGTGTGTGTGTGTATGCGTTTTCAGGAGAAAAAGACACAGTTGTCACATTTAACTTAGCAAAAAATAAATAAGAAAAGATCTCTATAAAGTCAGATGTACTCAGGACACTCAACCCACTCCCTTATATGATCTATCCTTGATAACCTGGAGTAAAAACATCTAGTAAGAATCTTAAACTCCAGGGACACAATCTTGTCTGAAACAAGGTCACACGTTATAGATAGAATCAACCTCTCCAAGGCTTATGGCAAAGGGTAGAGGCCCAAGAATTACTAAAACACAAACAAATAAACAAACGAAAACTTCAAAAGATGTGATTTTTCAACAGTAGTGCACAGCAGAACAACACATGTGACATTTTGCTTTCTAAGATGTTGTTTCCCCAAACAAGTACTGGCTGACTGCATAGCTTAGTCTGCTACTGCTCATGTGTGACCAGGCACTGAGATATGCTGTTGACCTTTATTTGTAAAACATTTCTAGAAATTTGTATCCGAAGGTGGAACCTGGGACTCCTGAACTTTCACTTTCACTAGGATCCCTCAGACTCGGATTCCAGGCTTCCAAGTATACATTTCATAAGTAAATAAAAAAGACTTTCTGCATTGTTATTGATATTTCCACTTTCACATCTATATAACAAATTATAGATATTAAGATTTTGACCATCTTGAATTAAAATGGCAATAACTGTCCATTCATTATTATGATAAAAGCCATTATACAGGCCAGTTTCCATGCAGTCCCACTGAGATAAGCGAAAAAAAGAATACCAGAAATCTGTCAGCTATCAATATTTTCATGAGGTAAATCATGAAAGTGACAATTCAGAATATTTTTGAACTCTTTGCTCCTCTCTGGTACCTTCCGATCAGACTCACTGAGCGGTATTTGGTCAAGCAGCCTGCTGTCTTTCAAGATAAAATGTAAGACACCAAAGTATTACCTAAAGTTTACTGTTCCCATATTTTAGTAAAACTTACACAAACTGCTCCTCTCCAATCACAATATTGTCTCAAATATAAAAGAATATGGAGTCTTCTATTTTTTTTTAAAAAACTGAAAATCTTGGTATCAAACGGCAACATTATACTCGAGTTTCATTCTGGCACAAGCTCCTGAGCAGAGACTGTTAGCCAGCAGCTCTCGGGCAGGCACCTAGCCACGCTGCCCACTTGTGCCAACGTCCACAGAACTCTCCTTCCGTCCTCCTCTTTCACCTCCTCTCCCTTCCTGCTGTGGCTGATCAAATCTTTCACTCCTCACTCCATATAGTAAACTGTAGTTTTATTAATGAGCTCCAACAACGAGCAAATGTTATCCACAGAGATTTTCCCCTGGTATCTTTCTGTTTATGTTTTCAATTCCTGCAAGTGTCAGCCTATGAAAAGCTGAACACCCACGTTTGGTCAACTGGCAATGTGCACTCAACATTCATATTCTATAAGAATGGCTTGTGATGAGTGTTAAACTTTTAAAAAGTGATTATTTTTCCATTTTTTAAAACAATCACTTGTAAGCCAGGCATGGTAGCTCATGCCTGTAATCCCAGCACTCGGGAGGCTGAGGCAGGAGGATTGGTGTGAGTTAGAGACCAGCTTGGGCTACAAAAGTGAGCTCAAGGGCAGCGTGAACTGCATAGCGAGACCCTGTCTCAAAAAGACAAATAAATAAATAAATAAATAAATAAATAAATAAATAAATAAATAAATCACTTGAGATCTTAATGTCAAACTGAGGAAGTCATTGCCTAACTTAAGAAACGAAGATTTATTTCTGCATATTTTTCTAAAAGACTCATAGTTCCGTTATGGTTCTTATAGCACAATTCTTTAAATGCTGTTTTGGTAAAGACATTGAATTGTACATTTTAGATGAATTAATTACATATACCTATATTGTCCCCGAAGATGATTTAAAAATGCTGTCTAAGCAATCAGATTCGAAAAGGCACATATAACAATAGTCTTAATAGTGGCAATTTATTGGTGCAATCAATACCAGCCCCACATATGAAGGAAGCGCTCCAAGTGTAGAAAGAGTACATTGTGAAGGGACTGGTGTTCTCATGAGGAAGCAAGCTGCTATTTATAGGTACATTACACTTTCATATGCACATGCATGATTGCACTGAGGATTCCCGACGACATTTCTGTATAGGAAAAAGATTACTTCCAAACCGACGTGGAAGAGAACAAATAGAAACAGTGACAGGCTTTGACCACAATGAGCCAGGCTTGATCCAGATCAGCACCCTACATCAATCCACCTCTCAAATTGCAGCTTTAGCCACGTCATCCAAATGCACAACAATGAAACACACACTTGCAAATGTGAATTAGGAGCACTGATCAAGATCTTCAGACCAGTGTATTTTCTGACTGCGAAAGTCATCATTGCTTTCATTTCTTCCCTAACTTCACTTCTCTGAAAACATCAGCAACAGAAGTCGAAGCAAAAACTTACAACAGCAACTACAAAACATTTTATCAAAGTTTGTTAAAAAAAAATTTGGTAAGTCTGTTATGAAGTGCTCAACAACATTCTACATTCTACTCTGGGAATTTGATATATTTCACAGTAAAAAGAATTAATTTCTTTAGGAAGAAATCCTACTCTAAACTGCTTTTTACTTATATATCATTATTCAACTTATGGAAGAGAAAAATGTGAGGAAACCCATAAAGTATGCATACATTGCTAGTATGTCTGCTGCTACAAAGCCAGTTATAATTTTATTTTGTCAAAGGGGGAATAATGACTGAAGTGCCCAAAAGGCTTATAAACATTTTATAAAGCACCTTCTTCAATAACATCACGTCATATATGGAGTACAGGAGAAGTCTTATTGACTATAAAATATAACCTGGTACCATTTAAGAAAAATTGTCATTCACTGTGATCCCTACTGTCACTTCAAAAAGCACACTGTGCTAAAAGGTAACAACACCTTCTAAACAGGTAGCTTGTAAAGACTGAAAGTTTTACAAGGTCATTCATTGCTACTACCCTTGACTACCCATTAAACTAAGGGGGCTCAATGGTCCTGGAAAAATGGGGCGTTCAGTTACTACAGGATCCATTGTTGGCAGAAAATTAAAAATGGAATACTGACTGCAGTTTAAGGCAATAAAACACTCCAATTCTTCTACAAAAAAAAAAAAAAAAAAAAACAGGTCAGAGGATTACTTTAGGTATTTATTTCTTAATGTTTTTTAATGTCTAAAATATAACTATAGTGAAAACTATATTACCGTGATCTATGTTTTTCAATATTCCTGAAATTGTTTTTAAAAATTTACTGTAGCAGTTGCACCTGGGAGCACACCCCTACACTCACGGCACTCAGGAGCCTGCGGCTGGAAGATCGCAGAAGCTGAGGGCTAGTGTGGCAGAGGGGCTGCATAGTGAGATCGAGGCCAGCCTGAACTCGATTGCTAGATTCTGCATGGGGAGGAAAAAAGGGCATTGCAAAGAAGTCACTACAGAAAATCTTTTGGAAAAATATAAGAAAACGTGGCTCTTTCAAAAATTTAAACTTCAAGCCGGGCGTGGTGGCGCACACCTGTAATCCCAGCACTCGGGAGGCTGAGGCAGGAGGATCCCTGAGAGTTCAAGACCAGCCTGGGCTACAAAACTGAGCTCAAGGTCAGCGTGAACTGTACAGTGAGACCCTGTCTCAAAAAGACAAAAAAAAAAAAAATTAAACTTCAAACATTGTTGGCATGTATTTTATGCTTAAACGTATTTTGGATAAACCTGGCTTATGGAGAGGCATAGGTCAATAGCAAGACTTCTCAGTCGAGAGTTTTATGAAAATGATCCTATGACTGCAGTCCTGCGAAACGAGCAGCAGTGAATCAGAAATAGTATCTGCACCTACTTAGTAAAGGGGGGAAGAAAATGATAAATGCATCGCTAATAAAAAATGGTCTTGCCAAAATCATGCTTACCTTTATAGTGCCACCAGTAGAGGTGATTTTTATCTTATTGGATATCTTACAAAATCCTGAGTAATCCATGTAAATAGGAGCTATACCTCTGAGCACCAAGAAATAAATGGCATCATTAGGTCTCTCTGAAGTAATGTCTCCTTCCTTGCTAATGTGCCAGCTCTTCTGACAGTCTCCCCTAAGACTTTGAACTTAGCACTGTTCTCTCTCTAACACGAATAGCTTCAGACTTGAATATTGAATCCAGAATTTTAAACAACTGCACTTGCTTCTAGAATTATTGAAGTATTTCTTTAAATATAAAAAGAAATGGGACCGGCAGGATGGCTCAGTGGTCTAAAACGCCTGCTTGGGAAAGCTTGGGCAGTTGCAGGGACTGCAGTTCGATTCCTGGCACCACATGCTGCGCCAGCTCTGCCCTGAGGGTGAGCTGAGCAGCCAGAAAAATAAATAAGCAAACAAACAAAAGTTCTGAAACAAGGAAAATAATAATAATAATAAATAATAATAATAAATTAATTCTTTAAAAAATAAATATAAAAAAATGTACGACACAATTATTTTTTGCTCTTCAGACAAGACTATCTGACTTATAATACTTTAAAATATTTCCAACATTTTCAGCTGAGTGAAACAAGTTAATAGGATTTACTAGCAATCTTAATCAGTACTCCAGTTCTTACAACGTGATTGTCACAAATGAAGACTGTTCATTTTTTGTGTATAGTAGTCTTATATACCAATGAAAGATAAGTCTCTAGAATCCCAGTAGATGCCTGAAACTCAACCCTTTATAAACTGTGAGTTTTCCCCATATATACACTTCTAATATAGTGTAATTTAGAAATTAAACACAGTTAGAAATTAATGAAAGTAAGCCAGGCGTGGTGGCACACGCCTGTAATCCCAGCACTCGGGAGGCTGAGGCAGGAGGATTGATGTGAGTTCGAGACCAGCCTGGGCTACAAAAGTGAGCCCAAGGCCAGCCTGAACTGCATAGCGAGACCCTGTCTCAAAAAGAGAGAAAAAAAAAAAAAAGAAATTAAAGAAAGTATTAAAATTACTTAGTAAATTAGTAAAAATGAAATTAAAGAGATATGAAAACATACAACTTAAAAGTCACATGAATATGGTCTTTGACCTCACCTATTGTACTATAACTCTTAGCAATGGCAATATTAGTGATTCTTTTCCTTTGCTTATGAAGTCAAGAACTTTTCTTGTCATATATAGGAAACACTTGGCAGATTCTCCTTAATATATTTCAATTGCTATCATCACTATTCTTGGAGTTCGGAGCCACTATTAAGTATGATGAGAATTCTTGTACACACATACAGGCACTGTGGCACGTGACAAGCAATATGATGGCCAGGGAGACCTTCAGTAGCTGGGGGCAGCTGGTGTGTGTGGTGTGGACATGGTGGACCAAAGGCTGATTCATGTCCTCTCTGGTAGGGAGCAGAAGACTGAAACTTCATGACACTATTCAGAATTGTGTACAATTTAAGCTTATGAATGTTTTATGTCTGTAAATTTGAATTTAATATTTTGGGACCATATTTGGCTGAAACTATAGAAAGCAAAACCACTGTTAAAGGAAGTCTGTCTGGTCTATGTGACTCCCTCTGAAAATGGTGCTTTCAAATTAGCAATGACTATGCTAAAAATGAAAAGAAATCAGATAGTTAGGAATGAACACGTATAAATAGATTAATTACGTGAAATGTATATAAGTGTAAATGGAATCGTATCCTAAGCATGTCTTGATTACAGTTTAAGAACTTATCACTATATATCAGTAGGCCATATTAAAACATATTAGTATTTATGTGTGTGTATATGTAGTGGGATATTTAAAACACATCAAGAGACAAACATTATTACTTAATCAGGCAATTCACCAGTCAGTACCATAATTTATCCCAGAGTGGTTCTCAAAGCACAACTTAATCATACTTTTCAGTCCAGCCTCACCTGCAGTGCTTTGAATGCCCAACTTGTGAAGGCACTGTGTGTGAATGCCCTGGGTCAAGTGCTTTTAGTTCAGGTGTCTGTTAGAGTTTCTTACAGAAAGCCAAGAAAAAACTGCTATGTGTGCTTTTGTGAAAGTTGGTTGAAATCATCGACCTTTTCTCTCTGGTTCATAACACTGTGTCAAGATGCAATGGACAATTTCAAATATGAAAGAAAACAAATGATGATTCTATTCTGAAAATAGAAGCTGGGATGAGATACAGAATACTAGTGATCTTACAGAGCAATTTTCAAGTTAGTAACCAAGCTACGCTTGCAGAACATTATGCTTAATGAAGGGAAAGACAAGAAGGAAAACAGGTACCACAACTATCAATTATCAGCTAGTTATATACTTATCAGATAAGGAGTTACATAAAGAGTTTTTAATCTCCCGCAGTATTTTGTGCAATGTATTTCTATATGTATGGGTCAATTCCAAATTATGACTTTCTGATTATCCCATTTGAAAAGTTGGTGATGGATAATTTTTCTATCTTCCACTGCTCATATTGCCATAAGCTTCTAATTCCCTAATGGACAGTTGTCAATGAATTATTCATTTAACTGAGGCTTCAACTGTGCAAATTTTTTATTAGCTCTTTTAGTACTGGATGCACAGCACAATTCTTCCCATCAGAGCTATGGTGAACTACTCTGCAGATTAAACGGGGGGGGGCACTCGAGTCAGACCACTAATGCAATAACAAACAAGACCAAAGAATTCATCTAAAAATTTGCCAGGCAAAAAGAGATGACTGTAGAGCAATGATGTAACCATGAGGCATTTTAGTTAATTCCACAGGCTTTATTTTATTTATTTATTTATTTATTTTTTGTCTTTTTGAGACAGGGTCTCACTATGCAGTTGAGGCTGGTCCTGCGCTCACTTTTGTAGCCCAGGCTAGTCTCGAACTAGCACCAATCCTCCTGCCTCAGCCTCCCAAGTGCTGGGATTACAGGCGTGAGCCACCACGCCCAGCTTCCACAGGCTTTAAAATTCACACCTGTCCATATGAAGTGACAGAGTTCCTAAGAGTGAACTTGTAATTCACATATAGAACAATATAGAAGGAAAACACAATCAGTCTGTATTTTAAGGATATTTGTAACATTTATATAACAGAAATATCTATATGAAAAAAAGATTGACCAATAATAGTATTAACTGGGAATATTCCAGTGGGCGTACAGGGAGACTGGACATGTTGTTGAAAGGAAGTAGTCACATTGCACTGTCTTCTGAGAGGAATCTTTACATATTAAAGGTGCAGAGAAGTCCTTCCTGGTTCAACTCTTCACCATTAATTAATTGCATTATGGAATCTTATTTCGAAAACAAAACACAGGTATTCTATGAAAAATAGTTTAGGAAAATTCTAAAGTGGCCTCATGTTCCAAATGCAATCTCCAAATGTTTGTTACTGAGTTGCAGAAATGCACCAATATGTTTAAGGATTTTGAGGAGCATCCATGCAAATACTCAGTCACATGTCCTAAATACCACAGTGTCCAGCAAAAGGCAGTCAAAACTGCTAGCTGCCTCTGTGTTCTCTTTGAAAGCAATTCCCCCAGAAATAATAATGAGAATCAACAAATGAGATCATATCTCATTAAAAAGATTCTGCAGAGCAACTAAACAACTGATATTATAAAGAGACAAATTGCAGAATAGGAACAAGCTTTCCAGCTACTCTTTAGAGGACTACTATCAAGCCTAAAGAACTTTAAAAGGTAGAGCATCAAAAATTAAAATAAACTTAAAATATGAAATTGAATTCATATTCCTCAGATGAAGTACAAAAGGTCAAAAAATGCATAAAAAACTATTCCACATCTCTGCCCATTAGAGAAATACAAATCAAATCCACACTGACATACCATATTACACCATTAAGAATGGCTATTAGAAAAACTCCAAAAATAAAAGCAAAGTTATGAGCAAAGGAACCTTTCCACCTTGTTGGAAGGAATATGAACTACGATAACCACTATGGAAATCTGCATGGAGATTCCTCAACAACTCAAAATAGAAATTCCACTTAACACAGTTGTAGCTCTTCTGAGTGTCTTCCCGAAGGAGTTAAACTCATCATATTCTGGTGATATATGCATATGCATATTTATAACAGCACCACAAACAGTAACTAAATTATTGAAATGACCTATGTGCCCATAAATAAAAGAATGGCTGTGGAAAATGGGGTATCTATACACCACAGAGCACTACTGAGGCATAAGGGATTAAATTTGAGACATTTCTAAGAAAACAGGTACTACTGTAAGAAATAATCAGTTACAGAAGATTAAAATTACGCTGCTCCCTTAAACTGAGAAGCCCAAAATATAGGTAATTTACAAAGCAAAATAAAAGAGGTATCTTAAAAAGCAGGGAAATAGACCAAGTAGAAATGGGGAGAGGAGTTTGGAGTGGTGGCGCACATCTGCAATCCCAGCACTTGGGAGGCTGAGGCAGGGGGACTGATGTGAGTTCAAGACCAGCCAGGGCTACAAAAATGAACTCAAGACCAGCCTGAAATGCACAGCAAGACCCTGTCTCAGAAAGAAAAAAAAAAAGAAGGAAATGGGGAGAGACCAGAGAAACGAAAGTGGTGGGGTTGGAGGGTTTGCAGTGATGATGAAATTGATCAAGATGTGGGAGAGAGGGTCTTAACAAGAGAGAGAGGAAAGCGAGAAAGAGAAGGAAGAAAGTGAAATTATTACACATGACAATCATACTAATAAAATATTTAAAAATACAAATGAACTAAAGTTATTAACGAAAATAGTATAGATAGCACAGGGTAGACAATCTCGATCATTTGAGACATTAGTCGTAGTATATTGGTACATATTTGTTTTTTTAATTTTTTAAAGAGATCATAAAATAGTATTAAAGCAGAAAATTTCAAATGATACAGAATTTCACCAAACAAAATAGTATGAATTTATAGTATTTGTTGTAATATGTAATGTTGTCTACGAATCAGTTCATATTATGAGACACATATAGCCAAAATTGGAAGAAGGAACAAGCAAAGACACATATAATGAAGAAAAGAAAAATAAAAAGGAATTGAAAAAAGAGACTAAACAAAGCATTATCTGCTCCTTTCCACGTAGCAGTAGAAATTCGCAACACGGTTGTATAAACCATCCTGCTTATATACATAGATATCTCTCTTTCCCGTACATCTTCTCCTATCCTCCTCAACTCAGTAATTCTTTACTTTAGAATAGGTTCATTCACTTTTCCAAGTATCTATTGTACCCTTCAGATTTTATTATCACTTTCAGGTTCTCACACTAAGAAGACAATCCAATGTTTGCACATGCAGGTCTGATTTATTCCACTTAAGAGTATGGGTTCTAGTTGCATCCATTTACCAATAAAAGTCTCAAACTTATCCTTTTTACTAACTGAGTAGTACTCCATCATATAAATATATCATAGCTTCTTTGTCCATCCTCAGTTGATGGGCATCTGGGTGGTTTCTAGGACTTAGCTATGACAAATTACACTGCTATAAACATGGGTTCAGATAGTACATATATCACTATGATATGATGTATTCGTTTTTCTGATACAATATCCAGTAAGAGAATAGTTGGCTTAAATGGGACCTACAGTCCTAGCTTATTGAAGAATCTTGACACAGAGTCCCACAGTGGTTGCACCAGTCTGCACTCTCACCCAGCAGAGAAGGGTCCCATTTTCCACACAGCCCCTCCAGCATTTGTTTTGGATGCCTTCTTATTTATTTATTTATTTATTTACTTACTTACTTACTTATTTATTTTCTTCTTTTGAGTTCTTATACTAGTGAGACTCTACAATATTTACATATGTAGGTCTGGTTTATTTTACTTATGAGTATATGTTCAAATACATCCACTTAAATGTGAAGTCTTCTAGTTTATCATTCTTTACAGCTGAGCAATATTCCATTTTATGAAAATATCACATCTTTTTCAACCATTCTTTACATGATGAGCATTTTGGTTGTTTCCAAGATTTGGCTCTCACAAATTGTGCTATTATAAACATAGGTGTACAGATATAATATGATATGATGTTTTCAGTTCTGGGAAAATTCCTAGTAGGGAGACAGCTGAGGGACCTCTAGTTTTTACCTTTATTTTTTAATTTTTATTTTTATTTTGGTTGCCTTCTTGATGACAGTGATTCTTTCTGAGGCGAGATGGAATCTCAGTGTTATTTTGATTTGCATTTCTGGAATGCACTGGTGTACCTTTAAAGCGATTAAACCAAAGACAAAATGGAAACATTTTGTAGTCCTTTACAAAATAAATGTTTTGTACTTTTGAAAATTATACTAACTTGCTCTAAAAGAGGAAATGAGAATACTTCCAAAGAGTCAAGGGAAAAATCTCAAATTGATAGGCTTTTTGCCTCTGAGTTTCTCAACTACATATTAAGATATCTTCAAAATTGCAGATATGTATCAGATTTATTGTCAATAAAAGCTTTATTTGTTGAGCTTCCTTAAGTAAATCTAAGCAATGATGGTTAGAGGATAGTAACCCCAGTGCCCCATATACAGAACCTCAATATTAAATATGACTTTGACAAGTATAGTTATCTTCCACCATCTTTCAGAAACATATGTGCGTTAGGAACACTGGAATGTGAAGTTCTTCAAAGACAGATGCTGATAGGCTGCTTCTGATGTAATCTAAAGGACAAATCAAACATTAAGACTCTTCCTCCTGCAAAGCTTTTCCTTTCCACTTAGGCATGCATAAAAGACCATGGAGAAGCACACAGTGTGTGGACAGGGGTGAGGTTTCTCAAGTTTTGGCTGTAAGAAAACATAGCATTTGTACAAAATAAGAATGTTTCATAAATGAAATAGAGACTAGAGAGCTGTAGATTTTCCTTGGTGGTGGTGGTGGTGGTGTGTGTGTGTGTGCACACACACAAACTCTTTGACTGAAACTAAGGCCTTTGCACTGTGCTTTTCTATTATTATTATTATTATTATTATTATTATTATTATTATTATTCGAGACAGTGTTTCACTAGACTGCCTGGGCCAGGTCTGCATGCTGGCCTTCCTCACACAGTCCTCAGCTTCTGGGGTTACGGCATCATGCCAGGCGTACATGCTGGTGTTTTGAAGGAAGAGGACTTTAATTACTTCCCATTTCCACAACAGGAGGACTTTATTCATGAGAAACAGTCATAGGAAGAGTTAAATGTTTTCCTTTACATGTTCAAAATTAAAACGTGATGTCCTCTCTATTATCTTTTCCTTTGCAATGGTTTATGATAAGCAGTAGCTCAAATTCAGTATAAATTTGACATTTATATTTGTTAAGGAATATGAATAGCCTAGGTAAAAGCAGAGAATTTCAGCTTGTTTATACTTCTACAACACTTCCGAGTAGAGTGGCTCTGTGAAGAGAAGACCAGTACATTCCACTTAAGGCGTAGAGAGTACAGTCCAGTATTTCTGTGAGTTCGTGTTTATTGTTTTTAATCTTCTTTCTTTTTTAATTTTTAAATTTATTTCATTTTATTACTTTTAATAAGAAATAACAATGTATAGCAATGTGACAGTGTCAAAACACATTAGTATTACACTTTAATATTTTATACAATGCATATTGTTGTCCTCCTATTAGTTATACGAGCTCAGGGTATAGATGTTATAATTTTTCAGATCATTTCAGATCAGAAATTTCTTCTCGTTGAACTAAGAGAAAGAAGTTGTATACATAATCCACTGTTCAATAATCACAGTGGGTTGTTGGTAACTGGCCATGTTGGAAGCTGTTGATTTAACCCTTTTACAGCTCAGCATTCTAATCTAGCTTTCTGTTTTATGCCTTGTGGTTAAACTTTTCTGCTTGTTGGTTAAGGGCAAGATTAATCATGACCTGTATAGCAAAACATGTAACTTTTGTATCTCTCAAGGTCAGTCAAATCAGTCTCCAACTCCATGCCCATCTGGGTCTCATTTTCTACCTAGTGTGAACTTCTTGTGGAATGATCTAAAGGCTGAGGCTGACTGTCTTCACAGAAAATGCTCCCAGTAAGAAAGCTTACATGCAGAACAATTTACGGCTATCTGAGCTACATAACAGCACCATCAATTTATTTGAGAAAATTATTAAGGCAGTTTTATTGTACATCTATGAAACACATTTCATTATTAATAGCTTATTTCCAGAAGATCATGTGAATAAACACGATTCATTGATTACATATATTTACATCATGGTTTTGATTTTGAAGAGCTTTAAGAAGTTTGTTAAGATAATATTTAGTAGACACAGTTGATTCATTAAGCTATGTTTTCCTCTGGATAAATGAAACTCATGGAAGTTTTAGGAAATATTGCCAAGCTAAGACAGGTTGCACACATCAGTAATCCCACCACTATAGGAGGCTGAGTCTTAAGGATCACAAGTCTATGCCCAGCCTGGGCAATTTAGTGAAACGGTGTTTCAAAATTTTTAAAACAAATGATAAGTTTTTAAGAGCCAAAGTTTCAACTTAGTGTGAGGATTCTATAGTCAAACTGCAGTACTACAAAGAAAGGCTGTTTCATCTTTTACAATTAAAATACCCAGGAATAATTTCCACTTGCGTGTTTTTGCTAACTTATACCAAATTCTAATTAAAATTTCTGATGAAGAATTATTTCATTGAATCCATCAGGATGCAAAAAATTCAAAGGTTTTTACAACTTTTATTTTCCATACATTCTTACAAAATATTTTCTTCTTGTTGTCATTTAAAACCTGCTTTTATTTTTCCACTTACTTTTTAGCTTTCAAATATACTTGACACTCTAGTTCCACTGAATGTGTTTTCAGAAGACATCATAGCTATTCAGTGTTATCAAGTATCTCAACGAATTCTTTCAGTGTGAGTTTAAAGGTTATGAACATATTTTTGAAAGTAGTAAGAAACAAGATGAATAAGAGTGTGTTCAACAGTATGGAAAAGAGAAACAATGTACAGACCAAAGACTCTAGAAGTCAATTTTCAGCAAGATCTCCTACATAACATTAAAATCTTCTTGTAAGAAAGTGGATAGTTTCCACATTTTGAAAGATTAGAAGACATCGTTCAAAATTTTTCAATATTCCCTTATTCCAAGACCTTACCAATTACCAAAGTTCTCAATTGTCTTAATCCTATCAATAATTGTTTATAAATACACAATATAGTTATCATTTCTTTTTAGGTTGTTCAAATAAGGTCAATCAAATTGGCTTCAATTTCTAAATTTTTTAATCAGTTATTTTTTTGTTTATTTATTTGCTTGTTTGTTTGTTTCCTTATTTGGTACAGGCTCTTGCTACACATCTCAGACTTGTGATCCTCCTGTCTCAGCCTCCCCAGCACTGGGATTACAGGCATGCACTACTACGCCTTGTTTCAGTGGACTGCTCAGCACAGGGCTAGCACAGCATGTGGTATCTGGGATCAAACCTGGATCACTGTGCTTGTCAGGCTGGCCCTTAGACTGCCAAGCTATCTCCCTGGCCAAGTTGATTTCACTTTTTCCTATCAGTAAAAGTACTGGTTGTGTCTAAATGCAAATCTCTTTTAAGCAGACATTCAAAGTATTACAATTTGCAGGAGAACTTGTGCATTTCTCAGTAGGAGGAACTCTATTTCTATGCATGGGTTGGATGTACAACAGCTCATAATATTGTTGTGGTGGGATATCCAAAGTGATGTGCAGACATTTGATGAAGGTAACTTTATATTTTGACATTAGAAGGAGCAGATGTCAGGTGCAAACTCCAAGCATAAATGATTGACAGCCCCTGGCTTCCTAGAACACTCTCTTTAGATGGCTTCATTGTCCCAAGTCTAGCCCTACTGGGTAATATTATGATCAATTACTCCCAGCTCCAATGAGCACATCATCATTTTTCATACACTTGCATGTTCAGCAAACATGCTAGTCCTGATATACATTATGTTTAAAAAGTCGTACCTCATCCTCTGGTCCACTTAAAATTTGCCTTCTCCATGTGATCATTTGCATTATAACCTACTTTTTCTCTATCTTACTGAATCACAACCTGACACAAACCTGAGCTGCTGCCCACAACACTTAATGAAAACTGTATACATATTAAAATTCACTTCCAACCATAATTTCTTTAAAGTACCCAACCTAAGGATCAACATCCATAGATATCAATGGTCCAAAGGTCTTCCTTGTATTTGGCCCCCTCTAAAGGCTTGGGTGCTGACCTTCCCACATACCCATCTTCTTTCAGGTATTGATGATTAATAGATGATTTACTGAAGTCCTAAAGCATTTCATTGGTTGTCTTGTTATGTGCTGTCTCCCTGATTGACACCACCAGACCTAATTTTGCTCCTATTGAGCAGCTATCTTCCAAAGAGTAAACTCAACACAGGACAGAACAGAGCCATGAAGTGATCTTTAAGTGTTTAACATATTTCCTGTGACAGGAAATGGGTCAGACTCTGAGGCATACATCAAGATAAAGAAACGTAGCATAACAGGCATTCTCTGACTACACATAAATGAAACCCTGCAGCCCAGTTGGGGTAGGGTAAAGTGAGTGACTCCAAGATCAAATTAAAGAGAAAGAGATCAAGAAGGAGAGAAGAATTTCAAGTATGTTGGCAGGTAACTTCTAAAATACCATCTGAAAATTCCCATCTAATATTTATTCTTGAATGTGGGCCAAAATTTTGACTTTCTAAGCAAGAAGATGTGATAGAAGCAATGGAATGGTTACCAAACATCCTTATGGCTTCCGTTTTGGGTACAAACCTTCTCTTGGACTGCTCAGCCTAGGAGCAAGCTCAGCCATAGGTCCAAGGGCTATGCCATGAGAAAGTCCGTGAAGTACCTTCTTGGCAAGAAACTGATAAAGGGCTCCGGGCCACAATGACTAGGAGCACTGACATTCACATGGGTGACTTTGGAAGCAGAATGTCCCCTACCCATACTATCGATCTGATTCCGAGTTCTGACAACAGCTTAAGTGTAACCTCATTAGAGACCTTAAATCAGAGATACTGGATTCTTAAGCAAGGAACTGTGAGATAATAAAGGCTACCTATGAGACATAAATTTTGAAGTTATTTGTTCTATAACAATAGGTAACTAACACAAGTGCTTGGTACTATCCCTTCTGGAGTTCTGCAATGCCTTAATAAAAACTCTGTAAAATTCAGCCCTCACTTTAAAAGCACAATTTTGCTTCTTATAAACTTTGGGATTTGAAAGAATTGATAATTTTATCTCTAATAGCATTTATTGAGGATTTGTTTCACAAAAGACACTGTGTATCAGTGCACACAGAAGTCCACTGTGTACAGAATATGAAGTTAAACTATGTGTCTTTCCATTATATCTAAATACATTATGAGGTAACAGTTCTTAGAAATGTGAAAATTAAAATATCCATTCATGATAGAAATTATGAAAATATAAATCATGATAAATCACCACAAGTATCTTTCTCATGACTTCTCAGCACAGTTCCAACATCTTTCTTTCGATTGATATAGACTCAGATTAAGGTTAATAAAAGTATTAAGCATAACACACCTACTTAAACTCTTAGTGAATAAAAATGAGTTCACTGTATATGTGAAAGCAAGATGGTAGTCTCTTTCTCATCCTAGACAAATATTATAATGCTGAAAGATTTTGTTCACTTATTCAATTGATCAGAGGTGATAGAATGGTAAAGTTTTAAAATTTGATTTTTTTTAGTTTTAATCCTGGTTTTGCCACCAAGAAGCTTTTAAAACTTCTGGGAGCAGGTTAGTCCCAGCTCTATAGTTTGCTTTCCCAATGCACTACAGATACTCATGACTTCATATTTCAGAGATTATTCTCAGGATAAAATCACATGGGCAATATGAAGTGCAAAGCAACTACTGACATGTCCACTACACAACTGGAAATCAACAAACATGGTTACACATGGCAGTGTAAATATGAATGAAGTGTAAGCCCCAACATTAAAGCATACATAATCCTTAAGAGAGCTTTCCAATTAAATAATAGCGTCAATAGAGTGTCATTAAAGACAATGTATTAAAAATGATTCATAGTCATAACAACAGTAGAGTGCCAGCGATGTGCACATCCTATGTCAGGGAGCAAGAGATGTCTGAGGAAGACACAGCCCATGATGTACCACAGAGCACTGCACAGGGAGAAGAGTACAGGCAAACCATCATTTCAACAGGCAGAGATTATAACTAGAATTCAAGGAGAGAAGCGGCAGCAAAATACCGGGACAACAAATTAAATCTGATGGAAGTGCTAAGAAACAGTACAAAGGTCTGTGATTTGAAATGATTTTGAAAATTGGTTAGGACTCCTGTTACCTAGAGAAAAACAAGTAACCACCATTCATGATGGATAAAACAGCATAAATGCTTTGAGAAGGAAAATACAGAGAATGCTACCCAAAAGACAAGACAGGAGCATGGAAAGAAGAAAGGGAGAGTAGAAGAGAAAAACAAGAGTGGCCATAAAAGAATAGGGAGGGAAGAAACTTGAAGAATTAAGTTTAAGATACGTGGGCTGGAATTCATGCCCAGACAGAGTAGGTAATCCGCGCTTCACTTTATAGTTACTCAAATTCAATCTCCACCAGAATCCTTGTATTCAGTCTCACCATCTATTTGTCTCTACAATATGTCTTGCTCATGATCAAGTTAATCTGGCAAAGTGTCTTCTGACATTAATCCTAAAGTATCAGTATGAAATTCAAGTTCTACCACTTCATGCTTAGAAAATATTTGATTCAATAGTAGTGCCTTAAGCAAAATTAGCTTCTTCTAATCCTAAACATGTCCAACCATTGCGATTCACAACATCAGTGCAGCATCTCATGGTAACAGATGTATGTGAAGCTGCATCGCTTTGCTTCCTTCCCCAGTGACCAGTTGGACTGAAGAGATCTTAAAACATCACGTTGCAGTGAACTGAAACACAACACAGGGACCCGTGTTCATTTAGCGAGTTATTACAATAGCATACTCCAATGAGATAGATAAGACCAGAATGTGTAAATTACAGTAAGAAGTTATTATTTGCAAAATTTTATTTGTGTACATATAGGTGTGTATATATCATGAGGAACTGCAATCAAAACACATTGTATAAGACACCAATTTTTTTAAAAAAATGTTTCAACACATCCATGTTAGTAGCATATTTCTTCTATTTATTCAAATGCAGAGGAACTATATTTTAAATAGATGCTTGAAATGGGTAAAAGTGATAGGAGGGTGAGATTCACGCATCTTACAGGGATAGGAAAACCGAAGGACAGCATTATTGTGAGCAAGACAAAGAAGGATCATGATTTTTCTCGTGGTCAAATTGCATTCAGTGTGCTTCCTTATTGGCTCTGAGTTGAGATTTCACCACCAGCCTGATCCAAGAGCACAGGTACTGAAGATTAAATGAGATGTATATCTCTGAAGATCATTATGAACTCAAGTGCAATCGATAGGAGGTTAATGCCTGTTCATATCACACAGTAATATTAAAGGGTTCCTTTTTAATATGCCAATTGAAATATGCAGGACCTTTAATAAAACCCATCAGTGGTGTTTTTTAGCCCACAATTTCCATGAGCATTTCTTCTTATTATTCTATAGCCCAGACATTTTATCAACTTGTCACATGTATAATCAACATGAAACAGCTCTATATTTTAAAAGAAAGACAGCATATCAATAAATTACAGAACTGAAAAAGTACTGTATTTAAACCTCATTATTATAAGATGTATGACATCTTTTTAATCTTTTGAATTTCTCAATGTATATTTTGAATATTTTATATGAAAATATCATTAAGCATATTCAATTGAATAGTAGGATTATTGTTTTATTTTATTATTTATGTATTTACTTGGTACAGGGTCTTGCTACACTCATAGCGTTCCTCTTGTCTCAGTCTCCCCAGCACTTGGATTATAGGCACGTGCCACTGTGACCAGTTTCAGTGTCTTGCATGGTGGGTCTAGCATGGCATGTGGTACCAGAAATTGATTCCTGGTCCTTCTGTGTGCCACAGTGATTGAGCTGAGGACCCTGTGCTTGCAAGGCAAGTGCTTATTATATTGAGCTATCACCCAAGCCCCAGTACATTATATTTCTTATGTGTTCTTTTTCCTAAAAATAGAGAAATGTGAGATATATTAATTGTCAGATTTTAAAATATTAACCAATTGTGTTAAGGAAATAAATTTGCATGTGTTCAGAATAAAACTGAGACTTCGGACATGAGAACAGTGAACTGAAGAGCTTAAGCTTCTTTTTGTTTATTTATTTATTGAGAGGAGAATGGCATAAAGTATTATTTTGGAAGACAGTTTGCTGGGTCCTGTCTCTCTTTTCAATTGTCTGTGGCTAAATATTAAAAAAAAATGGCAGTACACGCAGAGATCATGTTTACCACGATCAACTCAGACGACAGTTTACCCAGTAACACCTGATGCAGCAGGGCATGGGGGAGCTTGTGCCTTTTGAGAAAAAAATTCAGTAAATTAATATTACAGTGCACGTGAAAGTATGGATATAAATGGAACACTTCTGTCACTGTCAGCAAAATTGGGGACAGGACAAAAAGACATGAAACAATATTTATATTAACCACTGGGCATAGTCCAAGAGAATCCATACTGTTCTCGCTGTGTATCACCTTTAACCATTTGAAGCTGATTTTAGAGCATTTATAAAATGTTGACTTCTACACATACTCCTCAGCTTTGTCCTTTCTAAGAGAAATACTCAAAAACGTGTGTCATCCTTATCACCTTTCAATGAAAATAGCATGCGATAAACTGGATTATAGGAAGTCTTGGGACAGAAAGGCCAACACAGGTTAAAACACTCCAGGACTAACAGGAACTGCTAAGAGCATCTAGGCATATTTACCAAACTTCTTGGAACACTTAGCCTCATTTTTGTTTTCTGTAGAAACAGCCAAACTACAAGTAATCCTCCAAAGTAATTAGAAAACCACTGCCTCTCAGTTTCAACAAAACTGAGTTATTCAAATGTTCCTTTATCAATTCCTACGTAGCCTTTAACTGGTGGCAATGAAATCCTACATGATATAGACACCACTGATTATATGATGCGAAGCACAAATGCAAAATAAGCTCTGATTTATTTTCTTTCAAACCGAAGAAACCCTAGTGTTGTCTCTTAATCACATCCCTTTAACATGATTGGGATTTATTGGCTATAAAAAACAGTTTCCAGGCAAAGCTCCTCTGCAGTGTTTTCCACTGTTCCACTTCTATGAACAAGGACAATTCAAGGGCAAACACTAATTATGATTTTGACACCGTTTTACTTTCAGTTTTAGCACTGAGAGTAAATCCGTAGTATGCTCCTATTCCCCTGTCAATATCTTTCTACTGTTAACTTCCTAATTTGGAGCACTAATGAACTCAAGGATAGACTCTGACTTTAAAAGTACTCCCAGCCCAAGATTTAATTGCACTTCTCAAAAGAACGCTATGTGTTAAGATGTATTTTTGAACAACAGAGTAAGGAAATGTAAAACTTTAAAAGAACAGCATTAAAATGATGCTTGAAAACTCTTATATTTATTACTTTTGCCTTATTAATCACAGAAATTATTAGTCAGAAAAGTCATCATACTATAAAATATATTTAGGAACAGGTGTAACTAACACTCAAAGAAACAATGCTCTTATTGTTTTCAAGATTGAGAAACACAATTCTACTGTTTTGTGTTGTTGTTGCTGTTTGTTTGTTTGTTTTCCAGAACCAGGAATTGAACTCAGATCTTGCATTTGCCAGGCAAGTGCTTATTCTACTGAGCTATCTCCCCAGCCTCTCTGCTCTGGTTTTGGATTAGAGGTATCCCTGCTATAATAGTCCATACATTGTGTCTACTTGGGAATTGAAAAGTTTAGAAGCTTATCTGAGTGAGCGAACAGGAAGCCAGGGACCTCAGTGTGTAAACATCTTGAGCTTGTGGAAGAAGATGGCATGGGACCAAAACAGCCCTACAATGTAAGGGAAGAAAACAAGCACGCTTTCTCCCTTTTTGCTCTGTTGCTCTGCTGTCTTCTGGTTCCCTGAACTGCTGCCCCTGTGCCGCACCAGCCTGCCTTGGAGCCAGCTGATCCTGGGCCCCATCCTCCACAAACTGTAAGTTAAATAAACCTTTCCTTGCTTAATTTTGGATGTCAGCAATGAAGGAATAGTAAATTAATTTGTATTTGGGATCATTTCATAAAATAGCTATTTACTTTATTTGAGCTGGACTTCTGGCCCTCAAGTGCAAAGCGGGACATGATCTTCACATTTTTAAACAAGATGATTCATGCGATGAAGAAGGTAAGCCAAATAAGAAGAAGGATAACTTCAACTGACGGCCAACTCCCCATCATAAAATTCACTTTCCTATTAACCAAAAATTTGAAAATATTATCTCAATATTTTATATACACAGTTTGCAAAGGCAGTGATTGACGAATGCCAGCAGTGGTAAGGAAAAGCACTTTGTAAATGTTAATAAACATCAAACTTATGAATTTCCCAAACAGATGCATTTTAGAAGCATATGCATATAAAGGAATAATATCTTTAATTGTAAGTTAAACAAAGAAAATAAAACGATTTGTGATAGAAAACCTGTAAAACAAATAAAAGCAGATGGGAGTGAATATTTTAAGTACAGAAATAATCACATAGACACTATAATTATAATATGTAATATACTCTGTGTGCATGCCGTTTTCAAGCCATTGTACATTCAATGCAAATTCAGCATGGCAGGAACTGCTAGCTGATCAGGGAGGACGTGAAGAAAAGAATATGTCTATATAGAAAAAATATGATTTCCTCGACTTTTAAATTTTTTTTAAAGAGAGTGCAAAATAGTGTTGAGACAGAAAAATTGTAAGTGATACAGAGTTTCACTTATTGCTCTATGATTGATTTTAGCCACAGGATAGTAAGTTTTTGAGGCTGTGACAGGTTTGGCCCCTATCTTAAGTTACTTTTTACTCGTTGCTGGGACAAATACCCAGCACTCAAAATGAAGGAAAGAAAGGTTTATTTAGCTCACAGTTCGTGGAGGTTTCAGTCCATATTTGGCTGGCTCAAGGCTGAGTGGAACAGGGCAGAGAGCGTCCAGTTCATGGCGGTGGAACAGCAACAAAATGGTGGCAGAGGCAGCCAACCAAACAGGACAGCAGAGAACAACAGCACTAGTCTGTCTCTCTGTCTCTCTTTATATTCCCATCAGGCTCTCTGCCTTAGGATAGCCACCCTAGACCACACTCATAGTCCCAGCCCTACTCACACCAATAATCCCATCAGTACTAAAATACGTAATCCCAGTGATTCATGAGTCAAGTCTCAATCTATAGTAGTCCCTGTCCAATAACTACATGAGGCTTTGGGGGAACAACTAGACATAAACCATAACAGCCCCCTATTAGGGGAGCTGAGGAATGCTCAATTTCCCTCTCACCTCCTTTCAGCTACCTGGTAGACAGACAGGTCAACTGTTTCCCTATTCTGGGTCTAAGGTTTGACTCTTAAGAATTAGCAAATTGCAAGGGTACAGGACTGCCTAGCTACATCCACAGGACTAACAATCTATGAATAGTACATTTGGCATAAAAAATAAGTTACTTGATCTTTGAAAGCCTCTGCTATTGTTAGTCTTCCGTGATACACAGCCAAAGCTTATCCCTAGGGGGGATTCTCACACATGAGCAAAGTTTCATGCACTGGAGGCATGAAGCCTATAGTATACAGTCTGATTTCTCTAATTCAGTACACTTAGTGAGTGTCTATTTAGTTTTATGTACAATCTAATTTGATTTTAATTGAATTGTAATTATCAACTTTTATGGATATTAGATTTGTGAAACTGACTTCAGGAGATTTTAATTTAAAATATTTTTAAGGGCTGGCCAAATATCTCAGTGGATTAAAGCACCTGAAAGCAGGTGCAGGGTCTGGGAGAGTTCAATTCCCAGGCCTGCCATGCCAGCCCCACTCCCGAGGCACACTGAGATGGCAATTGAGACTGGGTGTGGTGGCACACGCCTGTAATCCCAGCTCTTTGGAGGCTGTAAACACATGGATCACCATGAGTCCGATCTAGTAGTGAGACCGTGAGACCCTGGACACCCTGTAGGCCCTTGTCCACCATATATATATACATATATATATATATACATATATATATGTATATATACATATATATATATATATATGTATATGTCTATATATATATATTTATATATATATTTCTACTTCTCAATCAGTTATTTCAAATATCTCACTACTTTGTCACAGTAAAATAGTCATGGTTCTTCTTTCAGTGAGTTATGATGAAAATTCTGAGCAAAAAATGCATGTAAGACTGAGACAGGAGGATTGGTGCAAGTTCTTGGCCAGCCTGGGCTACCAAAGTGAGCTCAAGGCCAGCCTGAACTGCATAATGAGACCTTGCCTCAAAAAGACAAAATCAATCAATCAATCAAAATCAAAAAGCATGTAGCCGGGTGTGGTGGTTCACGCCTGTAATCCCAGCACTAGGGAGGCTGAGACAGGAGGATTGGTGTGAGTTCGAGACCAGCCTGGGGTACAAAAGTGAGCTCAAGGCCAGCCTGAACTGCATAGCGAGACCGTATCTCAAAAAAAAAAAAAAAAAAAAAAAAAAAAAAAAGCATGTAGCTGGCACCCGGTAAGTGCTGGGTGGCTGTCAGCCACTCGTAGCATCTTCAGCAACCACTTGCTGGTGTTGGACATTTCCAACCCCTTTTTACAACATGCCACCTGCAACCGTATAACACAGGGCAGAATTTGTGACTGTGGCCCACTCCAGTAACAAATCTGTCTTGAAAAGATGTGCATCACTGATGCTTCTGATATGAATAAGTGATCTTTCCTCTCTAAATGGGTATTTTTTTTCAAATTTAAATGCCAGCCATTTTACTTAAGCATTATTAGAAATAGTGAGAGTAAAGAGTCAAAGGCAAGTGACCTTTATTGGGCTGTTACTAGAATTCTAAGTGAGTCTTCTCACTTTTTCCGAAAGACTCCTCTGTTACCAGAAAGTTCATCAAATTTAATTCCATAGACACTGTAGACTTTTTGAAACAATTCTGCTAAATAGAATAGAGCATCACTCCGAGTTTGAGCTGCGGAGTGAGATGCTGCACAGAATACAAAAACAAAAACCTGAGAAGAGATATTTTGATAATTAAGAGTACTTTCAATCTGTTATGGATTGTGTCTAGTTGTCCCGCCAAAGCCGCATGCAGACATGGGGCAAGGACTTCTAGAGTTTGAGATTAACCCATGACCCACTGGGACTATGGGTTTTCATATGGCTGGGATTATGGATGTGAATACTGTCCCACCCTGGGGTGAACAGCCTGGATGTAATATAAGAGAGACAGAGCTATACACTTCTCCCTGTTGCTATTGTGGCTACTACTCTTCCATTTTGCTCTCTTGCTGTTTGCTGCTGCCATGGAAGGATGTCTTCTGCCATGTGCCACCCTGTCTTGGAGCCAGCTGAGCATGAACTGAAACCTGCAGTAATTGTGAGCTAAACAAACTATTCCTTCCCTAAACTTGAGTGTTGGGCATTTGTCCCAAGAATAAGAGAAGAGTAACAGACATCTATTTTGCTGAAATGTGATATAATTTAATCAAATTTTTATTGAACAAATTATTATTAGAGATAAAGTTCATATCTACTAGTAAGTGTTTAATTATATTTTTAGGGAAACATATTACTAATTATATGGAAATTTGACTTATTCAAAGAAAATGAATCCTCTGGCTTATGAAGTGATGCATTCTATTTGAGGAGGTCAACTGCAGTCTGTTTCACACATAAATGCATGTGACCTAGTGTGAATTGATAGTCAGGGACTTTTTATAAATGTGGTCACCAAGAGGCAGTTATCTGTGCCAATATTTAAAACAGGTTTACTTGGTGATACTGGGAAACAAAACTGCATAAAGAAATTTGTATAAAATCTTTTTTCAGGGTTTCCTTCTCTCTAAACTTTCTATTCTAACTATTTAGAACTAGCTTGGAACGTTCTACAAAAACATATATGCTGGTACTGCTATAACCACCTGAAACATAGCAATTATTTTTTTTCTATCATATTCATGATATTCATGATTGCTCATTGCTTACAAAAGAAATCTACATCAAGAGTCCCAACTTGGTAAATAATTATGTTTAAATATGAATGCAGACAAGTAAATAGATCATGACATAAATTTTTATTTTTTATTCTGTTACTTTTCCCACTAAGCAGTTTTTTTTCTTTTTTTTTTCTCTCTTTTGAACTTGTCTTCCATAATTTCTTTCACTTTCTTTATTTTAATTAATTAATTTATTTATTTATTATTATAGTTTTGGGGGTGGTAGCAGGGATTGAACTCAGGACCCTGTGCTTGCCAGGCAATCATTTTTGTCCTTTTATTCCTTTGCATTTCAATTAGTTTCTATTGATACTGGTTGAAGAGACTTAGGGGCAAGATTTAGAGGATTTGAGGTTTGAGCAAGTGCTTTCTAATAAGAAGATTATATTAATTTCTTTCTTCTTCTGGGATTGAATTTATAGATCAACAGAGAAGCTAGAGACAAAATAGGGTGGGAAAGGAGTGAGACAGGTCTGTATGTGTGAAGATTTTCTGGGGATGGCAGGCTCTGCCTTTAGCAGGCAGCCGCCACCTCAATACACTTCAAGCCACCATTAACCAGATTAGATCAGTCGCACCTTATTTCTCAGCTTTTCTTAGAGAAAGCTGCAGAATTTTTCTTAGTGAAGCTGTTGGAAATAGGAAACAGTGTTCTAAATAGTTCTGGAACCCAATCAACGTAAAAGAAGTGCAAGCACCACAATTACAAATCATATGGCCTTTTGCTGGCAGCCACCGATGTTATTATTTCTAATTGCCTTTTCCCTGATAACTGTACAGGCTCCTGCTCTGAAAGCACTGCAGATAAAGACAAGAAACTTTCACAAAAGATGCCTGTCTAATTTGTTCTTTTGTTCATTTATATTGGAGTGAATGCTCAGCTTCCGCAACATACTCCTAAAAGCACACAATTCTGTCACAATTTTAACATGGATGTTATTGGCATTCCACTGGAATTCAATATATATTTCACATGAAAACTGTGTTTGCAAAAGTCTGCGGATGAAGAATAAAATATTATAAGGAAATAGTAAAATTCTAAGAGAAAATCATCTAATAGTAAAATTCTAAATCAAGACATTGCTGAGCCAACTTGGGAGGTCAATCCCAACCTGTGATTTAGGCTGAGTGCTGGGTCAACACTCGCTTCCCAGACGCCTCTCCAGGAACTGAGCAGGGAAGCATAGTGCGAGTATAGGGTTCTGTCCTGAGATCTGAGGCCTCCTGTACCTTCCAAGAGGGTCTCCTACTTCTGCCTACTGCTCACTCTTCATTTCTGTGGTCCACATTTGCATTTCTGTTTCCCTCTTCTCCTTTGGTTTGAGAATATTCTGGTCTTACAACTTTACATGTGCTTCAACATGTCCTTGATGGCATTTTTTTTTTTTTTTTTGAGACAGGGTCTCGCTATGCAGTTCAGGCTGGCCTTGAGCTCACTTCTGTAGCTCAGGCTGGTCTCAAACTCACACCAATCCTCCTGCCTCAGCCTCCCAGGTGCTGGGATTACAGGCGTGCGCCACCACACCTGACTAGTGGATTTTATTTTTATTTTTATTTATTTTTATTTTTTTCTTGATATAAGCTTTTAATTACAACCTCTACTGCCAAACACAGAGTCATTTATGCCTCAGATTTACAGTAAAAAAATGCTTAATCAACTACCACCCAGTGGGATTCACTGAGCTTGAATTAATGTTTTCGAACACTGGAATCTCTCAGTGTATACCTTATATATAAAATAAGAGTGTCCCTTCCTATCTGAGGTTGTTTTATCCAATTACTTAACAAGCCATCAATCTAAAATTATTCAAGAAAAAATGCATCTATGTTGATCATGTACAAACACTGTTGAGCTGATTTCCTAAATAAGACAGTCTAACAGTAATTTAATGTGTACTTACATGGCATTATGAATTATGCATTATGCACCATCTTGAGGTGATATAAAGTATATGGGAAATGTGTACAGGTTATATGCAAATGTCACATCATTTTACATTAGGGAATAAAGTAATAATCCACAGCTTTTGGAATGCTCAGGATGTCCTTGATTTATTCACAGATGCTCAAAGATGTCTATTATTAAGCTATTGATACTGCCATAGAATCAGTTTGTGTCTGCAAAACATGCAAGAAAAGGTCTGTGTACAGTGTGACTTCAACCTGAGACAAAGTCTCCTGGAGGACAGTGAACAGGGAGCGAGATGACAGCAAAAAAGGTAACATTCACTCTGGAGATTGCCTGAATACTGAATCCACAAACCAAAAGTGACATGGTGTGATCCTTTTAGCGTCTCACCAACTGTAGGACATATTTCTTTATTGTCTCTTAACCAAACCACTGCAAACATTCATTTACTACAGGTCAATTAAAAAAAAAAAAAAAGAAAAAAACACAGGTAATGCTTCCTGACTCACCACCACCCAGGACTGCTTCATGATTTTTAAAGGTATCAGTTCAACATGCCAGACTTCTTCCTCCCAGAGGCTTAGTTTTTCTTGGTTGGAACAAGCCTGACATTCTATTGTTGCCTCTACTAGCATCATTTAAGAGAAAAAAATAAAGTTCCTCTACTTTGAGGGTGTCTACAGACTGGTCTTTTCTTTTTGTAGAAGTTTGTGTGAAAAATATAATTCGAAAGTCTACAGTTTCTTCGCTATAAATCACAGCTCAGATCATTCCACAGCTTGCCTTACACTCGCTCAAGGGAATCATTCCAGATAAGATGTGAATTCCTTACTATGGGATGCCATGCCTACATTTTCAACCTCATTTTCTTTAATTTCTCTCAAAAACCAGCTAATCTAATAAAAATAATTGCTTACTGTCTTCTGGGAATTCTGCCTATGTGTTTTTTTACTCTTTGAAATGTACCACATTTTCCCCTGACTTTCTCAGAACTTCTAATGAGTCTAGTTGACTTGACATTTTTGCAAAACCTCTCATCATAACTTGGACAAAACACATCTGAAGTACTGCAATAATTTATGTTACAGTGCTTAACATTTTTACAATGCACTCACTATTAGGACATTGACTGAATAGGATATTTGGTCAGATTCATCTATGTATCACTAAATGCCATTTATTTCACATATTAAGAGCTGAAAAGCTTTTTACTCACCTCTCTCCAAAAATGAATTATGAATAAAAAGGTTTATTCTTCAGCATAATGATTATTTTTTAAAAAATAATTGCTTAATTTCCCATAAAGTACACTGACAAAGCTTCAATATTATTTAAGGGAATTTCCATTTTGAAAGTATTTCTATTTAAGAGAAATTCATGACAAGGTGTAGTAAATTGCCTTATGTGCTTATTTTAACGCATGCTTCTCCATTTCTATTGCCATTTTTTATGGTCTGTGAATTGATTCGCTCAGCTCTGGAATCATTTGATATTTTCAGACTGTGGCACATTCACAGAAGATAGATTTCTAATATCAACATCTATTATATTGTTTATCCATTACTTTTTAGCACAAAGAAAAATATTTATGTGCATTTCCATTACAGTTCATAAAATAGCCCCATTCTCTTTGCAATCAGTAAGGCACTTTCCCCTAAGTCCACCTCTTATTTTTATTTGGTGACAGCAGGGTATAATAGAAACCTGAGCTACAGTTCCATCATTAGTTGTGCTGTGCTGTGGTCTGCAACTAGAAAGCCTGCTGGTGCAGCATGTGGTGCTGGGGATTAAAACCAGGGTTCCTGCTATTGCCTAAGCACATGCTTTTAGACTGTTGAGCTATCTTGCCGGCCCTGGCCTCATATAATCTTAAACAGGGCTTTTTTTTAGAGGTAAAGGAATCTGAAATGGGATTGATTCATGGTGCAATGCTGGAATTAAGGATGATGCAGGGCTGGCCTGATAGCTTAGCAAACTAAAGTGTCTGCTTAGGTAGCATACAGTGGCCAGGGTTCAATCCCTGGGTGTGCCCTGCCACAGCCCTTCCTCCCAAAATAGAGTGCACTAAAATGGAGATGAAGACTGGGAGCGCTGGCATGTGCCTGTAATCCAGCACTTTGGGTGGCTGAAAATAGGACAATCACTATGAGTCTGATTTTCAGAGTGAGACCCTGTAGACTCTGTCCTAAATACATTTAAAAAATAAAGGATGCTGGAATTAAGTTTGGTGGTTGGCGATTGTATTGATATTGTCCTAAACCATAGACTGAATGCAATAAAAGGAACAGAAAAAGCCCTGTCCTTTCTCATCCCTCGTTCTTTTACTACTATGTGGGCCCCATGAACTGTTTTCTGTGATGTTCCCCTTCAAGTTGTACTTTGCCTTGAATCCAGCCAACTAAGGACTGTATCCCCTACAAACTGTGAACTAGATAAAGCTTTCCCCCTTTAACTCTGAGCATCATGTATTTTATCTTGGCAAGGACAGTGGTAACCAAGACACTTTGTAATAACTGACAAGGTAGTTTGCTCCACTGGGAAGCTGATCCTGTGTATCTCAGATGCCTACATGAGACCAATCCACAAAGGACAATGCTCATGTAGGAGGCTCTCATGAAAGTTTCTTCCAGTGAAGAACCAGAAGATCCAATGTGAAGTTCAAATCCATACTCTCAGTTAGCATGGAAGCATAATGTGCTATAGCTCTTGGCTCCACACTTAAAACATCTTTCAATCTCTCTTGTGGGACTCATCCCTGAGTCCCATGGACAGAGAATTGCATTACGGTGTCAGGCAGTACATAATAAGAGCTGCTATGTAGAAGTTATCTATAGACACTGCAAGTACAGGGTGGGACCTCACAGTGACTGAAGAGAGAGTGTCTAGAAATTCATCCTCCTGGAGATAATCTCGCTCCCTTAGCAGATCTCAGCACCTTTAAAGGAGCTGTATTTCTATCTTTGGCAATGTTGTTGCAGTCGGTGGCACAAGACATAATTGCAGTCAACTGAATGAGGAAAAACAAAACTTCCAAAGGAGGCAAGTTGTCCAAAATGATTTATCGTGTTCCATCTGGAGACCACCTGCATGTATAGTGAGTCAGGCAAGGACTCAAATGGCCCTCATTAGCCAGTTGTCATGAGAACATGGGGAAAGGTGAAGCTGTGATGATTCTGTAACTTGATTTTGCATGTAAACCTTACGTGGACTCAGTTTTCTTCTTAAATATCTTCTTCTTGATTTCCTTCATTACTGACCTTAAAAAGGAAATTGTGCTTCTATTTCCTTATTTTTATCTCCATGTGCCCTTTATGATCCTGAAATTGAATTTCATATCTTTCCACTCTACCGAAATCAAGACACTTGCAGCTCCTCTGTGCCAAGGTCAAGAGTTTCAGGAGCTTGCACTCTGGTTGACTCCCATGTAATGCTTACATTTTGGTGCACTCTTAAAACTCCCTGCTTTCCCTCTGTGGGCACTTCCTGGGCCTAGCCTGTGTTCATTTGTGCACTGCAGTGTCTTCTAAGTCTCCTATGCAGACTTTGTTTACAGTTCTGGCATCATGTACTTTCTGTTGTTAGCATTCCCATTTATACCCTGTGACATATCAGCACAACTTCCAGAGCATTACGTTTCTTGTCATTTGTAACTGCTATCTGCGTGTGCATAACTCAATCTATGTATCTTGTTTAACTTCATGAGGAAATCATGGCTGTGGCACATTATATTGAAGCTGTAAAGCAAAATCGGACTCTGCACGAAGCCTTTCCCTTGCTCTTCTGCTTTTGTCTTCTTTATTCTTTTCCTGGTCTTAATATCCACCAACCATGTGAATAAAAAGCCAGTGCGTTTTGTCATGGCTCCCTTTCGTTTCCTAGTTCTAGTCCCTCATCCCTAACAGTAATGACAAACTGTATACTTTTCCTCAGTCTATCATTTGAAATCATAATATAAATTTTATTACTTATGAAAGTAATAAAGATATATGTTAAATCTGTCTTATGTTTTATCGAAATGACGAGTTTTCTACTGCCCACTCAGCCACAGCTTTATCAGTCACAGGGCATCTCAGTTGCCCTGATTCTTGAGTCTATCTAACTTGCTGTCATGTCAAGGAGCTTTGCAAGTCTTGTCATGAAGCACTGATGTGTGGGTTCCCTTCTCTTACTATGACATTATAAAGTATAGTATGTTAGTTAAAATATGGTAAAAAAAAAAAAAAAAAAGAGTTGGGCTTGAGTCCAAATTGCTATCCAATCAACCTAGCAATGTCAAGTTGTATCTCACAGGACACATTCAGTCTCTTACAGCATTCTTACATTCTGTTACCTATTCTTCCTCCTATTGGCCACACTTCAAGACCTGTCCCCTTCAAACTCCACCTGGGTAACTACAGTACGTACTTGTCCCATGGCCATTTTTTTCTGTCTTCCTGTGGAGAGTTCTGTGGAACTCATTTGTTCTCATTGATCATTCTGCTTAAAGTGATCTGAGGAAGGTCTTGGAAGGCAAAGATCCATCGGTATATTTTTAAGGCTTCAGTCAAGGATTATCTCTTTTAAAAATGCTTTCCACAGGCATAATAAAGTTTCTTCCTCTTGTTGGCAAAGTCTTTGGGGATTCCACTGGCAGACTGTTTAGCAAATTATCTGCCTCCTTGACATTATTGTCAATAAGCTTTATTATCTTTGTACAGCCAGTGGCTTAATACTGGAATATAATATAATAAAAAAGTGCAAGCAATTACAATAAGTCTTACCAGCTCTGTTCCTAAATGGCAATAGTGAAACTCTTATTTTTACTCAAAGAACAGTGTAAGAGGTGGGCTTGGGGTGAAACAATTAAGGGCAAGTTTAGGTCATTATATTATTAAAGTGGTTTTCTGTTCATAAAATATGTTTGTATTCAATATGTAGATAGTTCTCACATCATATATAAATGTACCCTGTCATTCTGAATTTGCTTTCCTAAAAAAAGTTAATTACCATCAGTACAAAACTCAATTTTTAAATTATAAGTTACATTTGAGAAAAGTTTTCAAGTTTTAGAGAAAGAATTCAGATAATACTATATTTTAACATTAACAAAATTGTGTCTTTAAAAAGGGCCATTACACTTATTGATTAATGCTGGGTTTTACATTATAGAAAACCAATCACATATAATCAACAGCAAAAGAAATGTGTTTGTATATATCACAGAATAAAAAAAGGGTAAAGCAATGGCAAAGACACTCAGGACACACTACCAAAAAATATTATTATGATGTATACCGAAAATTAATTTTTAATTTGCCATTAATTAAAATACAATCATAATTATAAAAATAAGATTTTAAGATACATAAGTACAATATTGTATTAATTTTGTCACTTTAAATGTAATGCAGCATCATTCTCATTTTATAAAGTATTTACAAATATTTTTTTTAAATTAAAAGTAATTTATACTGCTAAGCCAAAGAAGTTACCATAAGTATAGCTGGATTTTAATCAGATGAGCTAGTATTTGTTTTGGCCTCACTTTCTAACTTTCTTATTATGAGTTTTACAAGCAGAACATTTTATATCACTTGTATCTTGGTGAAATATTTTGCTATGATTATTGCTTAATGATAGTGATTGCAGAAATGATTCAAAAGGCGATTGTGCCATGCATGCGTTCATTTACATAATATAATCACTCATATAGTAACAGAATACCCAGGCTTCTGTTTTAGTTCTGGCATCAATATATGCAAAACAGTTATAAAATTTTGTTGTAATGCCTAATGACTTTTTAATATACTTCATCTGATAACACATTTATTTTCTCCTTCAAACGTGTCACTTTATCCAGATCAATGCATGTACAACATACAAATATTTTAAATTTTTAAATGTAATAAAATACTTTAAAACATGCAATTAACTTTGGATTTTGAAATAAAAGTCGTATTTTGTAAGGACTATCTCAAATATAATTTGAATGCTATCCATTTCAGATAATATAGTTAAGTATTTTTTTTGCTCAAATTTTTATTTAATCAACTAGAGATACTATTTCAAAAAAAAAATCTGATATTTCCTACATTACCTAAAAGCAAGTTCTGGTGGCTAGAAGAAAAATGGTTCAAAGAAAATAGTAAGAAAGATAAAAAGGAAAGTCAGTATCTTGGATGTCAAGGTATAGATTTGGGTAATTCAATACTTTTTGCTTTCATGAAACATGTAAAAAGCTCTCCTCGCCTAGCAGTAGCAGAGCCAAAGGTCATGGTGAGGTTTTGCATCCAATTATTTTCCATTGTCAAAATAGAAGTATGTAAAGGCATTTGGCAGTGCAATTTTTCTAATTATAAAACTTACAAAAACAACATAGATGAAAATATCAAGAAATGAAAAAGACAGAGAAATCGTTAGATTTTGTGTTGAGCCCTTCTGTTACTTAAGAATAATTTCATACCTTAAAGAGAATTTCCAGCTTATATATAATTCTTTTCTTTCAGATTTTTTAACACTGAGCCAACACTGCAGCAAGAATTTGTAAGATAGCTACAAGGAGGCCATCACCATAATTACACCATACACATGTCCACCACTGCTAGAAGTTTCCTCCATATAATGAGGATTACAATGATAATGGTTATCGCCATTATATGTTCACAACACTTAATGTGGGCTGGCAAAATGGCTCAGCAGTCAAAAGTGCCTGGTTAGGCAAGTTTAGGTAACCAGCGGGACCTAGGTTGGATTCCCAGCACCACATGCTGCTCCAGGTCCCAGCCCCAGGGCAGGCTGAGCCATCAATAATAATAATAATAATAATAAAACAATAATAATAATCACGTAATGCAAGTTTTGAGGTTTTAGAAAAAAATTAGAAAGCTGGGCCTGGTGGCACATGCCTGTAATCCCAGCACTCGGGAGGCTGAGGCAGAAGGATTGGTGCGAATTTGAGACTAGCCTGGGCTACAAAAGTGAGCTCAAGGCCAGCCTCAACTGCATAGCAAGACCTTGCCTCAAAAAAAAAAAAAAAAAAAAAAAAAAAAAAAAAAAAAAAAAAAAAAAAAAAAAAAAAAAATTAT
>PVJA010007840.1:0-66875 GCA_004027025.1 Myocastor coypus
TTTTTTTTTTTTTTTTTTTTTTTTTTGTGGAACTAAGGACTGAACTCAAGACCATGCTAACTGCCCAGCTGTTATGGTTTATGTCTAGTTGTCCCCCCAAAGCCTCATGTAGTCATTGGGCGGAGACTTCTACAGTTTGAGACTTGATCCATGATCCCTGGGATTATGAGTTTTAGTACTGATGGGATTATGGGTCGAAGTACTTCTGGGATTATGGGTGTAGCCTAAGGCAGGGGCTAAGGCAGAGAGCCTGAATGTAATATAAAGAGAGAGAGAGAGAGACTAGAGCTGTTGCTGCTGCTCTGCTGCCCTGATTGACTGGATGCCTCTGCCACCACTTTGCTGCTGTTCTGCCTCCATGAACTGGATGCTCTCCATCCGCCCTGCTGCACTCAGCCTTGGGCCAGCTGAATATGGACTGAAACCTCTACAAACTGTGAGCTAAATAAACTTTTCCTTCCTTCATTTTGAGGGTCGGGTATTTGTCCCAGCAACGAGCAAAAAGTAACTAAGACACCAGCCCTTATCCAACTTTGATTTGCCTATATTCTACTGCTAATACCTTCCCTTTCCTTCCTTCCTTTATATCCAAAGATACAGAGAATTCACATGATCTAATCCAATTATTTCATTCCCAAATGAGATAACTTTTTTTTTGTTTAAAAGCCTTGCCAATGTGCCTTACCAAGATGTTAAGCTAGGTGACACTTGGATAATCCTATCACTAACAATGCCTTTTGAAAAATAAAGATCAACCAGTGATCATATGATATGAAATCATCAATTTCATCAAAACACATAGCCTTGCAATTTGGATGATTCACCCAATTCAGCAACAACTCATTCCAACACCTCACCTGCTGTTTTTTTTTGTTGTTGTTGTTGTTTTGTTTTTGTTTTTTCCTGTCAATTAGAAAGGCATTTGATATAGCACTAAGTCTTCTTCAATGAAATTTAAAAGAAAGCAGAAAATTTTCACTGTTACCATTCAAAAAGTCTCGTCACCTTATTTTAATTGTACAGTTCTACTTCTATGGCAGCTTTGTTAAGAAGGATGAGTCTGTTAAAGTGTTTTGCCCAACAACCACAACATAATTTATCATATATTTCAGGATCCCAGGCAATGTCTAATTATATATTAGTATATCTCATACTATTTTATGCAACATAGTCTTCCCGAACAATAGGACAATTCCTATGTTTCCCAAGGGAGGAAAAAGCAGATAATTTTTTGAATATCAAATTACATACTAACAGACATACATGCACATGTGCACACCTGAGTTCTTACTATGCCCTTCAAAGTAATTATCTGCATTGTCCCCACAGAGAAATTGTGCCACAGACACTTTGGCTCAGTCCATTCCTTTAATCCATGGTGTTTCTCTCCCAACCACCCAAGCTCTCACTTGACAAACAGATTTCTGTAATCACCAGCCCCTACAATAGAAGACACAGAAACATACTATAATAGTCCCGGGGCTAATCTAAAGAAGCCATAAAAAGAAAATCATAACAAGTTGCAAACCTATCATGCAAGTAGTTATGATGGACCTCACTATGTGGAGAAAAAGGACATATTCAAGAGGAACTGAGAAAAAAAGTTAAAGTCAACCTTCATCTGTAATTTTTTATGGTGCCTTACAGTTATTACTCATAAGTCTGAGTGTTAAGGAATTCTAAGAAACTTGGTTTCTAAATAAAACAAGAAAAAAATCAATCCAAAAAAAAGAACAAAATTGGGGGAAAAAGCAGACACAATTAACCTTCTGGGTTAAGCTCAACCCTGTTAATGAAATCATACTTTCACAGCAGTCACCACAGTGGAATGTCAAGAAAGAAACAGTCTTCATCCTCTCAGCAGTTTCTTAAGTTCAGGTCTTATGCCAGGATTCCAACCCTCAGTCACAAGGGATAGTGTAATTTAATAACACACAATGGAGAAGACATTGAAGCTCTTTAATAATAAAACAAATGAAAACATATTCTACCCAAAATTGCAAAAAATTCTTTTGCAATGAAAATGCCATGAGCACTCAAAAATACAATCCTTCTAGAATGTAATCAAGCAGTAAATAAATTTAAGCATGTATTTCTTAAACTTTAAAATATTCACATATTTTAACTAAGATCATGCTTCTGAGAATAGCCCTACAAAATGCAAAATTTAAAAAATCATGCACGTTTATAAAATATTTCTTAAAGATAATTTGGAAATTAAGTGACAAACTCTGTCCAATAATAAGAATTAATAAATAATTTATACCTTCAATTCCATTTATAGTTAAGAAAAAACAGGTTCTGTAAGATTTTAGAAAATAGAATCCACATACTGTATCCAAGTAGACTACAACTTATTCCATTCAGGCTGCTATGATAAAATACCTCAGAATGGGTAATTAGTAAGCAATACAGATTTATTACTCACAATTCTAGAGACTGAGAACCCCAACCTAAGGTACCAAAGGATTTAGTACCTGGTAAAAGTACAATACTTCACAAATAGTAGCTTGTTTGGTGCATCCTCATGGGGCAGAAGGAATAGCAAAAAAAGGGCTAAGAAGCCCTCTGAAACATTTTTCATAAATGTTCTAATCCCACTAAAGAGGGTCCTTCATTCAAGTTCCATTTGCCTCCCATAAAACCCACTTCTTAACACCACTGCTTTGGAGGTTTCAAATCTATTAATTTTGTGGAGAAATGCATACTCAGGTCAAAACACAATACATAAAATACTACTGAGTGCACATAAAAAAAGAACTAATATCAAAGTACTTTCTGGTAAGTGAAACTTAGTTCTTACTCTTTGCTACATTTGTGTGTACTAAGCTCATAGTAAGAAAGATTACTTATATAAAATAAAAATTGAGATAACAAACCATTTGCTTTATAAATCATAAAATCAATTTCAAAACATAATTTTTCAATATATTAAACATTTCAAAAAAAACATTTCCTATAACATTTCTATTTTGAAAGTTTTAAGAAAAAACAAGGCATATGAAAGAAGAAGGTATGATTCAAGACATTCATTTTCCAAAAAGTTTAAGAAATACCTATAAAAGAGTCTGAAATATTCTATCAGCCAAGTGGAAAAAGATCATTAAAAGGAATAATAAAGCTGGAGAGACAGGCTGGATCATGTAGAATTTGCAGGACAGGGAATTAATGTTTCCAGTATAATTACAAAAAGAAGCTACTAAAAGAAGAAAGGAAATTATGTGCATTTTACAGGCTTCTGAGAAAGTAGATAGCAGAAAGTAAACAACAAAGTAGAAACTACCACAGGAATCCCTACAGAAAAGATAATCATGGCCTGGAGTAGAGATGGCAAAGAGAACAGAGAAAAGTAGAGAAACTTAAATGTATGTAGTAGTTAAGACCCACAATATTTACTGACAGATGTTCAAGATGGGGGGAGCATAAGGAAACAACTGAACAACTGAGTGTAACTGTGCATAGCCACAGTGGTACATGCCTGTAATTCCAGCACTCCTGAGAAGGCTAAGGCATTCAAGGCACTACCTACCCTACTACACAGTTAGATACTGTCTCAATAACAAACAAAGAATTTAGTTCTTAAGATTCTGGTTGAATCACTGTTTACAAAGCTAAAACTTTAATAACAGAAGAATGTTTAAAATATTATACAGGACCCACCTAATGTAGTATTACTACCACTAAGCAAGATAGTTGAGTAAGCCTTAGGTTTCCTTAAATAATTACTACAAATACCTGTTATTCTCACAGACTTGTTGGATTAAATGTGATCTACAAAGTACACCTAACACGACTAAATAAATTAAGCCTGGAAGAAAGTTTAGTATTAATAGATTTGCATTCACAACAGAGAATATTCAACAAACATTTGGTGGATGAATGGAAAAGCAAATTTTAAAAAAAGGTAGAGTAACCAGAACTTTATGACACAATTTCATAATCCTTCTACAAAACTAAGCACTCTTCACCACAGGCAAAAACAAAGATTAAAAGTACATATAAATATATAGATATGAACCATTCAGTGAGAAATCAATTAAGAAGTATGGAATATACCACACTTTAAGTACAAAGTAACACAACAAAGCACTACTGAGTTCAGTATTTTTTATTAAGTTCACTTTAGATAAAAAAGGAAATACACTAACTAAAACAGTTTCTAAACCTAAAAATAATTCAAAAAGTTACTGGATTACTCACAGGCTGGTGAGTCAATATGAATACAAATTCAAAACTAGTATAACTAGGAATTTTTTAAGTGAAAAGGGTAGGCATAAGAAATCATTAATAAGTCAAACACTCAGTAGGAAATACAATAGAGTGCTATCTTAAGAGAACACAATCTGAAATCTGGAAGCAACAAAAAGAGAAATATGTATCATAATCCAGGCACATTCAGTTTGATGAGAAGCACACACCAGGAGACGCAGGTCTCTACCTTCAATGTAGATACAGGAAACTCTTGGGTTTGAGACAGAACCCTGAAAGCTACAACTTTAAATATCATAAGCCTTAAAATTAAAACCCCAAAAGACAAAAATTCCTAAACACTCAAATTCCTAAATTCTTAAATCCTGAGAGGTCAAACTTCCAAAAATATAATTCCAAAAAAATAATAATAATAATAATTACCTTAGTTACTTACACATGTTAAGAGAACTTATTTCAAAAATATAAAACCATGACAGAATAGTTCATAAGCCACTTTACACATTAAAGTACACAATAATACCCCATACATGTACTTTAAAAGGAAAAGCATTCAGGTATACTATCAATACTACATAGGTAATAGCTATAAGATTGCCTATATTAAAAAACAAGACAAAAAGCAAAATGTATGAACACATATCACTAGGTTTCTAGCTGTCAACATACACCTCTATAATTGGAATTAGAAGCCCCATGATGGTTACTCTAATCATATGATATAAAAAATATGTTGCATTATCACCACATAGTCAAGGGCCAAGAGACAAGATCTCAAGAAATTCCATCTTTCACAAATGTTGATGTCTGAAATAAACACCTCTTGATTAACTGAGGTAGTCTCAACATTTTAACATACACACACTACACACACTGGTCATACACCAATGTGAAGGAATTAAGAATTGCAATTCTTGCTGGAGAAATAGCTCAGATAGCACTGCTTGGTAAGTACAAGGCCCCAAGTTCAATTCCTGGTCCAAAAATAAAAAAGAATTGTAATTCTTAATCGTAATTAAGAATGATATTCTTTAGAATTATATGCAATGTTATAACAATGATGCATTTTTTGAGAATTCAAATTTGTAAACCATGTATAGAATGAATTAGGACTCTATGCAATTTGTAATACCAATATTAGAAATGATGCACAGTTGAAATATATCAAAAGTAAATTATAAAACACAATACTGATATTTTAACACAATGGTGGGCACAGATGTAGGAGCAAGACATAGCATAGGCTTTGGGTTCCATATCTAGCACACAAAAAAATTCTCTAAATAAGTAAATAATAAAAGAAAATACTGGGAAATTTTTAAAAAGACAGACAAAAATCTAGAAAAAAAATATGACATGTAAAACTTGAGTTAAAGAGACATAGACAATGGCACAGAGGAAATATATAAGACCTGGCCAACTTGAATCATTATTAACTGTATTTTGAAAGCTTCCACTGCAATGAATAGATGCTTCTTTCTTTTTCTTACAGGGAATGTCTATCCTTACAGAAGACATTCAAATTTCATTTGTATTCACACACTAATCTTTTCTGGATTCATCCAGGGTGTCATACTCAAAATAATACTCTTTCAGGTTTTTAGTTATTCAATCTACTGAACATGATACAAATATCCTATTGTATACCCAAAAATGTATCAATCCGTTCCCAAGATTTCAACTTTGTACCCATAAGTAGCTTTTCTTGCACCCCTCTGCTACCCTATAAAAACTGCAGCTTTCAAGATCTCAAGACTTTCAAGATTAGGCCTTTTGAGACTATGAATGTTAGACTTCAGGGTCTTTAATCTCTCAGAACTTCAATATTCAGGATTATGGCATTTGGGATTGTGCCTGAGATTTTGATTGGTGTTGTAAGCCTGTTCAACTCTAAAATCCACTGTTCCTTGAGGTGAGGCAAAAGTTAAAATCTATAACTTCAATAAAGAAACAAAAAACTCTTGATCCAGGACCCCACAATAAAACTAAGCAGGGTTATGACACCACTAGGACAGCGGGGTTCACAAGCTCTACCTAAGACTGAAGGCACATTAGGAAAACTATGGACTCCCCCACTAACATGCTATGCCTAGCATTGATAGTGAAAAGTCCTATGAATTACAGAGTTGCTCATATAGCAAGAAGACTATTCAAGCCAGGGCTGTAATACAACAAAGATAACACTAGTAACAACACACTGAACTACTGACAAAATTAACTTACCATAGTAACTGACAAAAAAAAGGAGTTCCTACTTTTGAACATAGGTAACTTTGGCCTGTCCAAAAGTACATCATCAATCACAAAGTTAAGATAAATAAGAAAAAAAAATTAATCCATTTTTAACAGATAAATCAAATAAAACCAAGCCAGATATTAGAATAACATAGTTGCTAAAATGAGTATAACATGTAACTAGCTGTAGGGAAAAAGATGAATGCATTAAAAGAACCAGAGAACAGGACAAACAGATACAGAAGTTTAATGATATGGCAACCATAAAAGTCAAACGCTAAAAGTTAAAAACAGGCTATGAAACAGATTTTTTCCACATGATTGTCAGTGAAATTAAACCAACAGCCAAACTGAATTCCACCCAAATTGAAACAAAAAGACAAACAGGTATTAAGGAAAAAAAAAAAAAAAAAAAACAGATAGGGGCAGCCCTCGGCTGTGCCACAGTATCAAACACTCTAAAGTTCCAAAAGGAAGAGAGAAAACAGGACAAAAGAATTACCTTAAAAAAAAAAAAAAAAAAAGACTGCCTAAAAATTTCCAAAATTAATGAACAACAACAAGCCACAGCTCCAAAGAGGTCAGAAAGCACTCTTAAAACTATCAGCTTACAGTTAGCTTAAATTAATCAAGTCAAAGCAAAAGTTTTGTTAGCTTCCTGTTACAGTAACAAAATACTTAAGTAATCAAAGAGGAAAGGTATATTGTGGCTTATTGTTTCAAAAGTTATAGTCCATGGTAACCTGACCCTGTAGCCAGGCAGCATATTATGGCAGGAAGCATATGGAGGACTACTGCTGTTCCTCTTAGGGCAGCCCAGAAGCAAAGAGAGGACAAGATTGACATCCCATCATCCCCTTCAAGTGCATGCTCCCAATGACCTAACTCACTCCCACTAGACCCCACTGCCTAAAGGTCTTACCAGTTTCCACTGGGGCCACAGGCTAAGGACTAAGCTATTAGTACATGTGTGTTTAGGATACATTTAAGATCAAACTAAAGCAAGTTTTACACAAAAGATGTAGCTTGAATTAATGAATTACCAGGCAGACGAGTGGAAACAAAGTCATTAAATAAATTTACCCAAACCTTTTTCCATTTCATTCATCCACAGGAATGACGCTGAGTTTGGTAGTGCATGAGTATGATCCTAGGGCTCAGGAGGCTGAGACAGAAGGATCTCTGCAAATTCAAGGACAGCCTGGGCTATACAATGAGTTTAAGGCCTTCAAATTGCATAGTGAAGTCCTATTTCAAAAAGAAGGATATCTAAATGAGGTGGAATTAACTACTATGTATTATACTATAAAATTTTTAAGCATTTTCTAAGAGTACAAATTAGAATTAAAACAAAAAGTTACAAGGGATACACATTTTAACTTAACACAGTATGAATTTCATAGTATTTGATGTAATAGTGTTGTCTTCCAGCCAGTTATTCATATTATGATATATGCATATAAAATTAGAAGAAAAAAGTATGTAAGAAATTAAGAATACAAAATGGAGAAATGATAAAAAGGAGACAAAAAAAATTAAAGCATTAAATGCTTCTTTCCATAGACCAGGAAAAATGCACAGTACTGTTCTCCAGACCATCCTGCTTACATACATAGATAAATCTCTTTGCCCTACACCTTTTCCTGTCCTCAACTCAGCAACTCTTTCCTTTTAAGTAAGTTCATTCTGTTTTACTAGTATCTATTGTATCATTCAGAGTCCAATTTTCTCTTTTAGGTTTGCACACTACGGAGACAATATGATGTTTGCATATGCAGGTCTCATTTATTTCACTTAAGATGTTTTCTAGTTGCATCCATTTACTGACAAAAGACTCACATTTAGGGCCAGTGAGATAGCTCAGCAGACCAAGTACCTGCGTAGGCAAGCGCAGGAACTGGGGTTCAACCCCAGGAACCACATGCTGTGCCATCCCCACTGCTGGGCATGCTAAACCAACTATAATTCCAGCAGCGGGGTGTCTGAAAACACCTGGATCACTATGAGTCCAAGCTGTATAGTGAGACGCTGTACCAAAAAAAAAAAAGACTCAAATTTATCCTGTTTTATAGCTAAATACTCCATTGTATAAAAATACCACGTCTTGCGCACGCCCTAATCCCGGCACTTGGGAGGCTGAGGCAGGAGGATCAGTGCAAGTTCGAGACCAGCCTGGGCTACAAAGTGAGCTCAAGGCCAGCCTGAACTGCATAGTGAGACCCTGTCTCAAAAAGACAAAAAAAAAAAAAAAAAAAACCATCTTCCTCATCCATTCTGCAGTTGATGGTCATCTGGGTTGTTTACAGGATTTAGCTATAACAAATTGTGCTGCTATAAACATAGGTGCATATATAATGCCGCAGTATGAGGTTTTTCAGTTTTGGAAAAATAGGAAGGGAATAGCTGGCTTAACTGGGATCTCCAACCCTAGCTTTTGAAGAGATCACCATACTGTTTTCTGTATTGGTTGTACCACCAGTCTGCACTTCCACCAACAGGGGAGAAGGGTTATTTTTTCTCCATAGCCTCTCCAGCATTTGTTATTGGCTGACTTCTTGATATTAGCCCTTCTTTCTGGGGTGAGATGGAAACTCAAGTGTTGTTTTAATTTGGATTTCTGAAATGACCAATGATGTTGAACATATTTTCATATATTTACTTGCCATTTGTATTTCTTCCTCTGAGAACTGTATATTCATCTGAAATGTCCATTTTTGGATTGGGTCTTTGAAATAAGGGGGCCTTTTTTTTTTTTTAATTCTTTGTATATTCTAGATAGAAGACCTTTGTCTGAATACTGTCAGCTATAATTTTTTTTCCAGTGTGCTGGTTTACTATTTACTCTGTTGGAGATCTGCTTTGAAGTACAGAAATTTTTCAAAAAGATGCAATTTCAATTACTGACTCTTTGAAGTATTTCCCATGCAGCTTAATTTTTGTTCATAAACTCACTACCCACCTCTATGTCTTTAAATTTTTCACCTACATTTTCCTCCAGAACATTTAGAGTTTCTGTTTTAATTTGTGCATAGTGATAGGCATTGGTCCAGTTTTAGCCTTTGACATATAGAAAGTCAGTTTTTCTAGCACCATTCATTAAAGAGGCTATCTTTCTTCCAGCAAGCCTTTTTGGCCTCTTTATCAAAAATAACATGGCTGGATGTATTTGCAGTTATGGCTGAATGTTCACAGTTGTGTCTGCATTTTCTGATCTGTTCAACTGATCTTTAGGTCTATCTCTGTGCCAGTACCATGCTGATTTTATCACAGTAGCTTTATAGTACAATTTCAGGTTAGAGACTATGACACCTCCCGCCTTTGTCTCCCAGATTTGCTTAGTAAATTGTTATTAACTTTTCTGAAGTATGACTACAAAACATGCAAATGATTCTTAGCTGTAATATGTTTTTTAGAAAATATAAATATTAGTAACAGCTTTTGTGGACCATAGATCTTCATTTGGAAGCCAACTTTTCCCAAAAGGTTTTAGCTTTTCAACTTCAAATTTCACTAGGATAACATTACTCAGAAACATTCCCATCATGATTAGGAACAAACTGTCTATAAACACATCATGACTTGGTCTGGAATTTGTATTTAACTAAAAACAGCTGCTATTTATCTAAAAAATTTGAAGACTGAATACAAAGATCTATTATCTGTCATTCCAGACCAACCTATTTTCACTTCATTATTAGAGATCCTAAAAATTCACATCTACTGTACTTCTTTATCTATAAAGAAAAATGATCTTAATTATGAAACTTCAATATTCAGAGATTATAATCTATTATGAATACCACCCACCTGCCTGAAAATAAATGTTTAAAGGCTTAAACATACAACCAAATTTTCAGCATATTAAAAAGGCTACTAGGTAATTTTATAAACAAATGCAAATAATCTATCACCAAGTATCCATATATACATTTAACTAAATTCAGAGGACCAACACACTTGCATGTGTCTATAAAAATTTTAAATTGTATTTCATTAAAAGAAAAAAACACTGTGGCCAGGTACAGTGGCACACATGGATAGTTCTGGCTACTCAGGGATAGAAACATGAGAATGGTCCGAGTCTGGGAGTTTAAGGGTAACCTGGACAATACTTTTAGAAACCCTCTAATTGTACAACATACAGGTAAATAAAAGATACAACTAAGAGTTACAAGTGAACCAAGCTCTAATTCTAGGTTTATTATACTAAGTTAAAGTTGATTCTTAATCTTGTATAAAACTCAAAGAGACTTATCACTGTAACCTGTAAAGCTGGCACTATAAATGAGTAATAAGATCACCAAATAAAACAAATATGACATTTGACTACAAATAAAGTGTGGAAACTACTGAATATGAAGGTAAGTGTCAATTGTAAATGAGAAAGTCAACAATTTGTTCTAAGATCACATTAATGGATATACTAAAACTGCAGCTATGTGAAATATAACCAAGGTTTAGAAATGCAATCATTAAGGACAAAAACCACTTATCAATTTTACTATTTTTCCAACACCTAGAAAAATTCCAGAACATAATAAGCATTTAAACACTTGTTAAATGAACAGTATAACCTTTAGATCTGATGCCAAATACTCAGTGAATAACAACTCCTGATTTCACATTAACCAGCACTAAATTTTTTTTTAATTCTGTAACACAAGTTTAAAATTCTTCCAGGCTCTTAAATAATTGCATCATTTTAATTGTCCTGAACTCTTTTTTAAAAATGTATAAAATTGGGGTTGAATAGATGGTTCAACAATCTTGGCACCTGTGTGGCAAATTAGACCCCTGGCATACATGCCACACTGGTCCCATACCATGCCGGCCACTGAAATCAGCACACTATGAGCCTGTGCTGCATAGCGAGACCCTATACCAAATAAATAAATAAATAAATAAATAAATTTTTAAAATATATGAAATTATCTAAGTAGCATTCATGACTTAAGCTAAATGAACATTAATCATTGTTTAGCTGTACAAATGTGAAGCTGAAAAAGCTGACTCACTAGAAGTTAGCAATCATAAAGAGAGATGTGCCACAGTTCTTCCTAAAAGTAGGTAACACAAAACAGGCCATGTGCCAACAAAGACAGACAAGGGATAGGGATACAGCTCAGTGCTAAGTCAATAGGCTCTGGGTTCAATTACTCAAGAGAGCAAAGGAAGAAAGGAGGCATCTTATATAAGAACCAATATCAATAATTAAATTATATGATATTCCAAACTATTTTTACAATGTTGCACATTGTCAAAACAGTATTTGTAAACCATTAATCACTATACAAATGGAAGTTATCAATAACTAAAATAGATAAGAAAAATAAATGTTCAAGTCAGAACGTACTTAAAAAGCTAAAACACAAATTTTTAAAGAAAAATACTATACTATAAAAAGAAAAAAAATATTAAATTAATAGTCAATTATCTCTAGTAAGAGCTGTAGCAAGAAGCTTATAAAAAGTAAAATGTTATGAAAATCCAAGACATAGAAAGTTATAGCTCACTGGGCCCAGCGGGATGGCTCAGTGGTCTAAAGCGCCTGCTTGGGAAAGCTTGGGTGGCTTTAGGGACCGCGGTTCGATCCCCAGCACCACATGCTGCGCCAGCCCTGCCCTCAGGGCGGGCTGAGCTGGCCATAAAAATAAGTGAATAAACAAATAAAGGTTCTGAAACAAGAAAAAAATAAATTAATTAAATTAAATTTTAAAAAAAAGAAAGTTATAGCTCACTGAGAACAACTTTGGAAAGACTATGACAGAATCAACAGAAGAGCAAGAACCATGTCATATTTTGCCCATCATTATCTTCAACTTGTACAAAGTACACTGTAAACAGAATAGTCTCAGTAAGTATTTACTAGCTGAACGAACAAACATTTGGAATGAGAAGGATACTCCAGGATGAAGGAAACATGAAGCAAAAGGAATACAGGAGGAACTGGGCCTGTAGTCAGCGGCACAGCACCTGCCTGGTAAGTGTAAGGTCCCGAGTTCCATTTCTCATACCAAAAATAAATAAATAAATAAATAAAGGAGGAAATGGGGACAAAAAGTAGCCTAAGTTGGCTGGAACACAGTATATCAGTATATTTATGATATGTAGATCAACATTCCACTATGAGCTTCATAGCAAGTTCAGACTTCTCTGGTATTAACAGGAAATGCTAAAAGTTTCATTTACAACAACAGTTCATAAGAAAGCATAATGTGAATTTCAAGACCACTGCCTCATCTAACTCAGATGATTTGGTTCACAACTAAAGAGAAAGAAAAGAACTAAAACAACAGTCAAAAGTAACTGGAATTTTTGTTGGTTATTTAGAAAAAACAATGTTACTTTTAAAAATTGTAAAATCAAAAAATGGTTTCGGAGAAAGCCATCAGGTAAAGAAAGTGTTTACTGAGCATTCCTTGCTAAATGTTTGCACACAGTGTTATTTAATCTTCACAACAACCCTATGAGGTCATTATATTACCATTCTAAATATGAGGCCAAAAAGATCGGACACTTCCTCAAACCTCACAAAGCTAGTTAAGAATGTGTCATTTCTGCCCCTCTTCTTTCCTAAACGAACCTCAATTTCCTTCAAATAAGGGCAGCAAAGCCTTAGGAAAGAATGATATGCATGAGCTCCAACTGTCTCCCTTAGCCAATAATGCAGTCCTGACCAATGTGACCAGAGGAAATATGCTGGGGCTTCTGGGAAAGACTTTCCTACCACATCAGCATGACAGAAGCCATCAGGAATCTCAAAGAGAACAAAATTAAAGCCACTCCTGATCTCTCTCTTAACTTTCACTGCTATTTCCCGATCTATCAATAAACTGTATCAATTCTTATTCCAAAGTATCCTGCTAATAACCCTTTCTCTTCCCTCAAATTCTGCTGCTTCCATCCTAGGGCGCACCATTATCAACTCCCATCTGAATTGAATAGCTACCCTCTTACTCGATCTCTCTGCTACCACTCTTGCTCCCAATAGCAAACTCACAAAACAGCTCTTAAGAGATCCTCAAAATTTAAATCGGGTAGCAATTATAACCTGTACACTGTTGGTGGGATTGTAAAATGGTGCAACCACTATTAAAAACCAATATGAAAGAAAAATAGTTTGAAGGTTTCTCAAAAACTGGCTATGCAGTCTAGAAAACTGAACGCAGCATTTCAAAACAGATATTTTCCCATGCATATTCACAATAACTTTATGATTATTTATAATATAAACCAAGTCAGACGAACTCAAGTATCCACTGATAAGTGAATAAAGAATACACTACACAGAAAGACAGAGAGACCACAAAATAAAACTATTATTTAAGCCTTAGGAAGGAAAGGAGGCTACAGCATGGATAAATCTTTGCCACATCACATTGACCAAAATAAGCCAGACTTATAGGTTAAAAGGAAAATGGTGGTTAGTGATCAAGAAGGGCTGGGAAAAATGAAGGTGACCAGTGTAGTTATAGTTTTACCAGATGAAAATGTTCTAGAGATCAGTCTCTCAATAATTTGAGCCTGGCAAGTGAATGGTCCTGAGTTCAATCCCAGGTACCGAAAAAAAGGTACCAAGAAAAAAAGGTACCAAGAAAAAAAAAAAATATATATATATATATATATATTGAATATACTTGACATTACTGAACTGTACACTTACAGTTCTGTGTTACATATTTACTACCACCATATGTTTTAAACAATGAAAGCCAAACCAGAAAATATCACTCCCCACTTTAAAAGGCTTAAAAGCTGCTTCCTATCACTCTCTGAATGAGCTTTAACAAGGTGACACCGTCTATGAGGCTCTACTCCATCTGAGCCTTCTGCTTTCCTCATCCAACTCTTACAAAGCTTTCCCCTCCCCTCCCTCTCAGTCAAAGCGACATTCAACCCGGGCTGATGTTACAACCCTAGGAATCTTAGCTGCTGGGGAGGCTACTTGCAAGGAGGACTACAAGTTCAAGGCCAGCCAAGGCAACTTGAGAAACCTTGTCTCCAAATAAAATTTCTTTAAAGAGTTGGGGGTATAGCTCAGTGGTAGAGCACCCATGGCTTCTATCCCTAATACCATCCCCTAAAATAACACCTTTACTTCTTAAGATAATTACAATTCCCTCTTGCCTCCAGGTCTTTATCCAAGGTAATACCCAAGTGGAACGATGTTCCCCAGCTCTTCTTACTGACTTACAGATGCCACCTTAAATGTGACCTCAAAAACTTTTCACCCATCTAACTAGTAGTAGGTACTCCTATATCATCCGTAACTTTTATTTTAGTATTCTTTACATTATTATTTTCTATCTTCACTGAAGTGCAGGCTCCATAAGATCAAGGTCCTCACCAACCTCACATGTCACCAATGTCCCCAATACTTAGGATATGCCAGTAATATACCTACCAATATTTACTAAGCATTAGCATGGGGAAGGACCTGGATTCAAGGCTCTGCACCAAAATAGTTACTCTTTAAGCCTACTATTCAATCTATGAGCATATACATATCCGTGAAAGACTATAAAGAAAAAAAAAAAAAAAAAAAAAACTTTGAAATAAGGTCTCACTAAGTCATTAAACTGTCCAAGTTGAGTTTGCATTTGTGATCCTACTGCATCAGCCTCAGCCTCAGCCTGTTTCAGCCTCGCAGACAACTGGCCTGTCCCATCACATCTGGGTCCAGCCTTTTTATTTTTAAACAGGATCTTGCTAAATTCTCCAGACTAGCCTAGAACTTGTTTGCAATCCTGACTCAGGCTCCAGAGCAGGTGAGATTACAGGCACACAACATCACACCCATTAAAGAAATAAAATTTTGGTGTTATAGTTGTCATTTCTAGTTGTTGACATGGATGTAGTTTCTACCTTTACTTTCCTATGTTTTTTATAACAAACTTCTGTCCTCAGAAATTAGTCTAGCATTAAAGTGTAAAATGTTTTAATGTTTCAGTTATTAATAAATATATAATAAAAGCAGATGATATAAGCTAAGGATAAACTTTTTAAAGCATCATACCTCTCAATCTCACCAGCTATATATGGCTCCATATTTCTAAGAAGCTTTAACTAATCTTAGACCATTAATTATCTGGTTATCAGATCACACAAATACCTCAAATGATGCAATCATACTTCTTTAAATTTAACAAGAAGGGTTGGAAGTTAATTTTTTATTTTATTTATTATTTTTATTCTTGTTTCAGAACCTTTGTTTGTTTATTCATTCATTTTTATGGCCGGCTCAGCCCGCCCCAAGGGCAGGGCTGGTGCAGCATGTGGTGCCGGGGATCGAACCGTGGTCGCTGAAGCCGCCCAAGCTTCCTCAAGCTGGTGCTTTAGACCACTGAGCCATCCCGCCGGCCCAAGAAGGGTTGGAAGTTTAGCTCAGTGGTAAACTTCTTGCCTGGCATGTCTGAGGCCCAGAGTTCAATCCTCAGGGTCAAAGAAAGCAAGCTGAGAACAGTTTAATAATACTCAATCGCAAAGCCAGGTGTGGTGACTCACGCCTATAATCCCAGCACTCGGGAGGCTAGGGCAGTAGGATTGGTGCGAGTTTGAGACCAGCCTGGGCTACAAAAGTGAGCTCAGGGCCAGCCTCAACTGCATAGCGAGACCCTGTCTTAAAAAGACAATAATAATAATAATAATAATAATAATAAATCGCAGCACATTTCTACAACTGTCCTTACATCTGTATAAATGGGTAAAAAGAAAAAAACCTGCCAACAAAAAGTATATATTGACACTTGCTGGGCTCTGTCCTAAGCACTTCACATATTAACTCATTGATTGTTAATGCTCCACTTTAGAGATCAAGAAATTTAAGCACTGACATATTAAGTTAACTACCCATGATGACAAACTAGTCAGTCAGACAGGGTTCAACTTGAGCAGGCTCCCCAGACTGTCAACCTGAGTATTTGCCATTCACAATCACACATAGCATTCTTTATGATAAATGCCTTTCCTACTCACATTATGCCCACTCCCTATCTAAAAAACTCTTATACAGTCTCAGCAAATACCTGCTATTGGGATAACATGTCTTCACAAATAACCAGTTTCTGACAATATCCTCATCACCATGTATCAAAAATCTCTAAGTGGGTACAATTTCTAGTACACTACAGTGCATGGTTCATACCTTACTAATCTTGAAGTTCCAAACAATTATCTGGCATTTGGCACATAGTAGCTAATGAGATGTTTTTGTTCGCTTGCTTCCTTGCTTGTTTAACGAGGAAGAATAGTAGAACAAGTGAACCAAAACAACCATATTTATTTACATCATGCTGTGTTTCAAAGAATGAGAAAGGGAGACTAATTTTTACCACAAAAAGTCTAACAAACATTCAAATATATATTCTAACTTTAGTAAGGTATAGCTGACAAGTATGTATATTTAATATGTGCAACTTATTTGATATATATATATACATTGTGAAATATTGACTATAATCAAGTTAATGTATTTTACTGCTTACTCTGTTGCTGTGGCTAGAACATTTAAAGATCTACCTCTTATGAAATTGTAAGTATAACTACAGTGATGTTAACTAAGGTCACAATATTGTCAATTACATCTTTAGAAATTATCTTAGGTAAGTGAAACTCTACCTGTTAATTTCCTTTAGCTCTCTTCAATCCATTAGCCACAATTCTACACACTAAATTTGATTTTCCAGATCCCATATGCAACCGAGATCATGTAGCATTTGTCTTCCGTGTCTAGGTTGACTCATTTAACATAATGTCCTTTCCTACAATCATCAGTGCTGCTATAAATTATAGGATTCTCTTCTTTTTAAGACAAAATAATATTTCATTCTATGTGTAGATAACATTTTATTTATCATATGTCAACAGACCAGACGGCTCTAAAGCATATTCTTCGTAAATATAGCCATGCAAATAGATAAGCTATAAAACATTTGCTGGCCCCGCCCCGCGCCCGCCTGGGTCCCATCCCAGGTCCGTCCCCTCGGCCGGTGTCCCGTTGCTCATGCGTCCCAGCCATGAGCTCCACACAGTTCAACAAGGGACCCTCGTACGGGCTCTCAGCCGAGGTCAAGAACCGACTCCTGTCCAAGTACAACCCGCAGAAGGAGGCCGAGCTGCGCAGCTGGATCAAGGGCCTCACGGGCCTAACCATCGGCCCCGACTTCCAGAAGGGCCTGAAGGATGGGGTCATCCTGTGCACACTCATGAACAAGCTGCAGCCAGGCTCGGTCCCCAAGATCAACCGCTCCATGCAGAACTGGCACCAGCTAGAAAACCTCTCCAACTTCATCAAGGCCATGGTCAACCATGGCATGAACCCTGTGGACCTGTTTGAGGCCAATGACCTGTTCAAGAGTGGGAATATGACACAGGTCCAGGTGTCTCTGCTTGCTCTGGCAGGGAAGGCCAAGACGAAGGGGTTGCAGAGTGGCGTGGACATTGGGGTGAAATACTCGGAGAAGCAGGCGCGGAACTTCGATGATGCAACCATGAAGGCTGGCCAGTGTGTCATCGGGCTGCAGATGGGTACCAACAAGTGCGCCAGCCAGTCAGGCATGACGGCCTGCGGTACCCGGCGGCACCTCTACGACCCCAAAAACCACATCCTGCCTCCCATGGATCACTCCACCATCAGCCTGCAGATGGGCACCAACAAGTGTGCCAGCCAGGTGGGCATGACGGCTCCAGGGACCCGACGACACATCTATGACACCAAGCTAGGGACTGACAAATGCGACAACTCCTCCATGTCCCTACAGATGGGGTACACGCAGGGCGCCAACCAGAGTGGCCAGGTGTTTGGTCTCGGCCGTCAGATCTACGACCCCAAGTATTGTCCTCAGGGCTCAGTGGTGGATGGGGTCACCTCTGGGACTGATGATGGTCCAGGGGAGGCCTCAGAGTATCCGCCCTACTACCAGGAGGAGGCCGGCTGCTGAGGTCGTGGGCTGACCCCACGCCACCCCCTCCACACCAGCTTTTGGGTTTTGTTTTTTTCTTTTCTTTTTAATATACTCAGTGGTGCAGGGTTGGGTGGGATAGGTTAGCTGGGGACTCTTTTCCCCATTATTTGGTTTTTCTTTTCTTTTTTCTTTTGAGACAGAGTCTCACTATGTATGTTAGGCTGAAACAAACTCACTACGTAGCCCAAACCAGCCTCTTAATTTGCAGTGATCCTCCTGCCTCAGCCTCCTGAGTGCTGGGCTACAGGTGTGCACCACCACATCTGCCCCCCTCCCATCCTGTTTCTCTGCAGGGCTGAGCCACTAGGTGGGGAAGGAGTTGATCATATTGGGATGCTGTGGAGTAGAGGGGTCCCAGACCCCAGATTTCCCGATAGGCCTTGTGCAGAGCTATATGGGGGAGACACAGGACCAGCCAGGGGAACCTGGCCCCAAACAGCTTCCTGTTTCCTCCTCCCCATCAGCTTGTGGTTTCCTACCTTGCAAAGGTTTCAGGCCCTTTTAACCTTCTAACAAAAGAAAATAGTGGGCTTATTTTTTTTTTCTAATTTCTTTCTTTCCCTTTTTGCAAAACAATAGAGGTGGGGATGCTGAGGAAGAGATGATAAGACATGGTCCCCTGGGAAAATGCCCAGGCCATAGCCCTAAAATACAGGAGTCTTGAGGAGTCCTGGGGGGTCCCACCCTGACCCTTCCCAAGCTGGGGGAGGCTGAGGGAAGGTAAGACAATAATGTCCAGAGCCGCCACTGGGGCCCAGCCAGCCCCTGTCCTGAGCCTGCCCCCTACCTTAGCCCTGCAGATCCCCAAAACCACTTGGCCTAACCAGCTCTACTCAACCCTCTGTTCCCTGCCCTTACTGCCCCCTGAGTACTGGACACGGACCCCCAGGCAGGGACCCCTGGACTGTGAGATAATGTGAAAGACAAGTGTGGACCAAAGCAATAAAACTCCATTTTTAAGGAAAAAAAAAAAAACATTTGCTTATATTTTCACATTATAAAAGTTCACAGAAAGGCAATTTTCTACTTTACATTATTACTGCAATAAGGTCTTTTAAAGACAACCACAGCTAGCTTCTTTACTGCACCAGTTCCTCACATCACTGCTGGCACAAAGCTGTAGCTAAATTGTATGAGTGCATACATGTATTCTCCAAAAGCTTTCTCTCTTGAAATGTTGATTGTTCTTTTCAGACCCATTTTGACATACCTAGAAACAGTAAATGCAAATCATATGGTTTATTTTAAGAAGCAAATTCCAAAATAAGGCCTGGTACCATAATTACACTTAGGTAAAATTTAAAGATTTTTTTAAAGCTGCTACCCAAAAGAAGGAAGGAAGGAAGGAAGGAAGGAAGGAAGGAAGGAAGGAAGGAAGGAAGGAAGGAATTAGCAATCTGAATATACGTTCCATACCAGAAAAAAAGTAAAGGATGATGATTCAAGATGGTGGGAAATAAGAAAAATTACATACATGTCTTTACTAGAAAAGCCCAGCAATTTTTATTATTTTTATCTATTTATTTTTTGCAGAGCAGGGAATTAAGAGGAATGTCTTGTTATTCAACATCAGATGTTTTTAAAAAGCAAAGGAAAACTATAATGGAAAGAAAACACGCAAGCAAAAACACGGATCCGTTAAAATATATGAAGTAGCAGATAAAAATTTGTTACGGGTCTAAAAACATTTTTTACCTACTGAAAATCATCTAAGAAATAACTTTCATTACTCTAAGGGTTTTTGATGTAGTGATTTACTTTGTAATTACAGAAGAAATTCACTTCAAATATTTTAAAAATTCAGCACTTAAATCAGTACGAATAGTTTTTATAGGGTTTCACTTCAACATAATGGTAAGTTTAGGAAGATCAACTAGAGAGGCAGAGGAAATGAAATGATTATAGAGGGAAAACAGACACACAGAAGTAAAGGTCTATGGGCTGGAGATATAGCTCAGTGGTATAAGTGCCTGCCTGGTAAGCTCAAGGTCCTGCTTTCAATTCCCAGTATCAAAGGAAAAAGAAATAAACCTTCCTTTCATTTGGGCTAGGGAGATAATTCAGAGGCTTAAGTACCTGCTTTGCAAGCCCTGGGTCCTGAGTTTAATCTTAGGCACCCAAAACAAAAACAAAAACAAAACAAAAAAAAAAAAATTAGAAAAGATCTATAAGCACAAAGATAAATATAATCAAAAAGAAAAGTGCTAGTGTTTGGGTCTTCTACATGAAATGCTACTCCAAGTGAACTGTTCTAGCCATGAGGTTTCTGGGCCCATGGGGAAGCAGGTAAGGAGGCAGACACTATCTTGACAAAAAACATTAAACGGCCACTACTAAACATCCTACAACTGCTCTCAGCCTTACTCCTGAAGTTGCTTCGGTAAAAAATGATAGGGTTAACAAAGCCGAGCACAAAGGAAATTACTCCCAGGACTGTAGTCAGGATGGTTGTGCACATCATCTCCAGAGCCAAAAGAAATAAAGCCAAAAGTCAAATCAATCATTGGCTTGGGGTTCCCTACCCCAATTTAGAGCTTTCCTAGTAGCCAAGTTCTCTGAGAAGGAAATGTTCAGCTAGAAAAACGTAAGACTCAGAACAGACTTAGAAGGACTCATCCTTAAAGTCAGCAACAAAGAAACCAGTCAAGGAAAATAGTTACTGAGGGCAGGATTACAAAGTGTTAAAACAGACTGAATATGCACTACCGACTAATATAATAATCAAGATGAATAAGGAAAAGCACCATTTTGATCCAACATTAGAAATCATCTAGAAATCAAGCTTGAAATCCATAGGGGAATGAAATTCAAAAGTTCATTTTAGAACAAATACTATGTCAGTACCTGGATACTAATATTCACAGGGCCATGGGGGAGGGGGCATTCTCAAACTTGAGCTACTATAACAACTTAGTGCAATGTGGAAATCATTATATTTTGTTTAAAAAAAATGAACACATTTTAAAATATTGAATACTACAGATTTTATATAAGCATCTTATGTAAATACAGTATTTTTAGCTATAACTATTTGTCAAGTAACTGGTAAATACAATTTATGATTGCTTTTCTCTTAGCAATTGTTTTCTCTTAGTAACTATAAATCATCACATAAGTCCACTCACACACAAAAATAACTGGTACTAAGTACAAAGTATGTTTCTTCTTGTATTTTTTCAGAGGCTTATACTAATTTAAATCATGCTAGAAGCTTTTAGATGTTTAAAAAGTAAAAGGGTATTTTTATTCATCAGACTACTTATAAAATATAAAAGTGTAAATTCTAATATAATAAAAAATGTTTTCTAAAAGTTCCTGTAAATTATTTCATAGCACTTAAGTTTAAATTTAAATCCTCATACCTCTACTTCTACATCGTTTTCTAACTGGTTTCCTTAACTCTACTATCTGGGGATCCTCAAACTCAGGGTTCACATCACACGTGCATTGAAATATCAGTGCTCTTACCCTACCCCTGGGACCAGATAATTGATTTCAAATTTCAAAAGTTTATTAACAGAACTCTGCACTCTGACTCTCTTCAAAGTGTCTTTTGTTTTACTTTAAAAATTAAGATACATTTACATCCTCCATTATATACATGTAGCACTTTATAACACTTTTATGTATCAGTTAACAATTAAATTTCCAATTTAATGGGACTATGCCAATATACATATATTTCCTATGGCCCCCGAATTCACCAATGCATTGCTAAGTACCAGAATTTCAGACGCGGCAACATTTTCATATATACTGGCTACAGTAGGGAATACTAAAGCACTCTATGTGTTAGGCCCAAACATTCTTCCTTGCATTTCCCACTATTCTACATATGCCTATGCACAACTAAGAAAACTTGCTCCTTGTTCTTATAGATACAGCTCAGCTTACAATGCCCTTTTACCCACTTCCACATGGACACGTATCTATACACCAAGATCCCACACTCCACCAGCTTCTGCCAACCACTGTCTCCTTCACTGTTTCCAGCTCACTACTGTGCTTTATTAGTGTCTATAAGGTTGCAACATACTGGTTAAGAATCAAAGCTATGAAATCAGAAATGCAAGCCAACATGTAACTCTGCTACTTACTATATGATACCACGGGCAAGTTATATGAGACCACCCTGCATCAGTTTGCTCATCTCTGCATAGATGTGAGCAATTACTAAGGTAAGTCTTAGAATCAAACACACTAATATATAAAGCACTTAGCATAATACACCTAGGAATAGTTTAATAAGTGAAAACACTACTAGCTAACACTAGTTTTGAGATCCATCATCTTCCTCTTTTTCAGTATTTCTTCTCATCTTCCATTTGTTATTCCATATGTGCTTAATAACAGTATGGCCGATGAAACAACCAATTCAGAAATAATCTCCTGGTTAGTTCCTAACAAGCCCAAAATCTAGCAAAAATGGCTAACTAATCATATTATTAACTATTAATTATAATATGAGCTTCATCAGTTTATATTTTACCATAAATATACATATTTCCAAGAGTTATTTTTAAAGTTCTCACATTATATTAGGAATAATTAGGCCAATATCCAAAATGCTTAATAGTTAACTTTAAAAAAAAAAAAAAAGAGTTAAGTCTAAACAAGCTGGTATATATGCAGCCACAGATCAAATTCTTAGCACACTAAAGACTTCATACAGATCCTCCTTTTCATAAAATTAAACTAGGTGTTGAATTCACATTTCTAACAGAACAACTGGTCTGTTGAGTTATACTTGTGCTACGAATTCTCCAACAGAGAGGAAGAGTTCATGAAATTCTCAAAAAGAACACCAACGTTTCCAAGTCAGTAACACTGCTACTAAATAAACTACATGAAATGAACACAAGGAGATTCTATAAGTCTGTAGTTAGCAATAACAACTCATAGCAACAGTCAAACACTGGTGAAGAAAAAGGTTAGCATGATAACTAAATGGAAAAAAGAAGATACAGAAGAACATTAAAGGGCTTTAAAGATAGGGATATGGCTCAGTGATAGAGCATTTGCCTAGCATGCAGAAGGACCTGGGTTAGACTGTCACAGAAAGAGGTGAAGGAGTGGTAGGGTCAAGAGGGGGAGGAAAAGAGGAAGCATAAAGTAACAGCTTTAGGGCACAGTAAATTCAATTCAGAAGAGAAAAAAGGAGAAATAAAAGTATCTCTTTTTGTGATACTGTGTAAGCTTCACTGTCGGTTTATAGTCACCAAGTAAATATTAACACATGAAATAAATCATAAAATGCTACTCTATACAATATACACCACAATAAAACCAACTACCAATTTATTACAAATACATAAAATTTACTGTGTAAATGTTAGGAATGCAAAGTGAGATCATTAAAGGTATGGCAAGATTTTTCCCAAACATGATGCTAATTCGAGGTATTTCTGTCTAAATTAATGGAAACCCACAAACACTTGCTAGCACTTGGATAAAATAGTCTTTTTAATGCTATTACACTTCTGTCCTACTAACGTGTGTTGCAACTGTCTCATTGTTCTTTCTTCCTAAAATTAACAAAATTTGTAAAAAATGATATTACACTTCTCAACTAAGTATATTTTATACTTCTGCTACTTTAGTACTTCTACAAGACATGTTTTAAAATGTGCATTTTGCATTTCTAATAACATATCAAAACAGAACAGTACTATAGATAGATAAAACCTTTATATACACACGAAAGAATGTTATTAAGGAATTACAGAAGCAAACATTTCAACATAAAGACCTGTTTTAAAATATTCTGAGCCAAAGGTAGGTAGCACATGCCTATAGTCTAAACACCAAGGAAGCTGAAGGAAGACCTGTAGGAGTTCAAGGACAGTCTAAGCTACATAGTGAGGTCAAGGCCACCCTAAAATACATAGTAAGACACTGTCTCAAGAAGCCAAAAATAAAATATTCTGAAACAACTACAAATAAGAAACCAATTTTAATGCTTCAATTATTCTGCCTATTTTGCCAAAATAAAGAAATATGATGAACCTGCCTACCATGCAAAATACCTTGGGCTTAGTCCCTAAGCCTACAAAAGCAACAACAAAAAGATGTTTTATATATTTACATAGATATTACCCTATCATGAACTGACTCCAAAGGTCTCTACCCCGATGAGCTCAGTCCACTGATTCTATATCTGATAGGGGAAGAAAGTAGTATCTTCAATTATTAAATTATTTCCCTAGACTACAATCTGCCAAGATCTACCACCAATTTCCAACTTGCTTTAAATTTCAAATCACTTTCAAAGAGCTCTTTAAAAAATTAACAATTTAAAAGAATTGCTACATAACATAAATACTGGTTCCAAATTACTAAAACATTTACATAATGAACTCTGAACAAAACAAGCCTGGTTTTTGATGATTTCTCATTGCTTTCTTGCAAGAAGAGCTCTAGCTCAAAACTGAGCACAACATATATAATTTAAAGGCAATTTATTCTTGAAGTATACTAAAGTGACTCTCTTGGGAGACAAACTATAATAAAAAAGAATGTTTTCTGCATTTTATTCGTAAACAAATTCCAAGTAAAGGTAAGGACTAAAAATATCAGTCTGGAGAGGAAAATAGAAAAAGTGATTTGGGCTGTCATTTTGCAAAACCTTTAAGAACACAGATGGTAGTGAGAGGACCAATCAGAAGCTACAGACAACAGTTCTCTCAGAACTCTTTTCAATCTTCAAACTCTACACATCTCTTACTACTGATATTACTACTGATATTCACTAATACTGCCCAGTACAAATTTGGTCTGTGGTTCTACCTTGTAAACTATAACACAGTGCTAATGAATTATGTTCTATGCTTAGCACATGTACAAATAAAATAAAACACTACTTGGGCCTCAGATATAGCTCAGAGGCACAGCACTTGCCTGGCAAGCCCAAGCACAAGGTCCTGAGTTCAATATCCAGTACCCCCCAAAAGATATAAATTCAATAAAGCACTATCCATACAACCTCAAAAACAGGAAGAAGCCCTATAGAGGCCATAGAGTTAAAGCTATTTGCAATATTTCATTTCATTAGATATTTCAATTTACCTTCTTCAAGATACCAGAGCTGGTGTCATTAACATAAACTAGTTAAAATTATTGCAATTAAACAGTAAACTGTGTAATCTTATATTAAACTTTAAATTGAAAATCTTAAGTTGTTAAAAGCATTACTCTAATAAAATGAAAGATTAAGTATTAAAATAATTCAAGGGTTAACATTCTTTCAGTAAGTGTGAAGTACTACAGCACAAATTTATTTGCTGTGACATATCAGATTTTTTCCTCAGTAAGAATCACCTTGTCTTTCAAAAATCCTGTAACTAAAGGTAAAAGTATAACTTAAAGGAATGACAAGCAGCTCATTAAAATAAAATTCCATCTGAAGTACTTTCTCGATATTATGTAAGTATATACTATAAAATACAGTGTTGGGGATCAACAAGTCACTTGCCTTTGTGTCAATTATATTTTGATAAAGCATCAGTAATCAATGACTAATCAAAATTTTGTAAGAAACCAAAAGCCCACACCTATAATTTCTGGAGGTGAAATGTCTGCTTCTTCCCTTCATATGAGCCATTAAACTTTGAAATTATTGCCTTATCTGGCTATTTTCCTGATAACCACAATCCTTCACTACGTTAATATTCACACATCCATTACCATGCAACTAACCCAATCTATCCTCTCACTTAACTTAGACATAATCCTAATACTAATTACTCTCTATTTCTTCATCCAAAACATCCACTGACAAGTTTGCAGTTTAAAATCTAACTTAAATAGAGCTTGCCATGTTTCTAAGTTAAACAGGCCGTTCATCACTATGTTCTACAGTACAATACAACTTTTAAAGTGCTTGACAAGTTTACCAACCTCTCTCCTCTCTCTGGAAGAAAAAAATACCCTGTCATAAAACCTAGAGAATAACTGCTTAGCTCTAAACACCACAGCTCCACAGCACTTCCTGGAGCAGCTGTTAGTAACTTCCAGGCGCCTGTTGGACTATCACTTTAGTTGAATTAATGATAGCTCATCTTGCTCCACTTTTTTCCCAGTTGATCTTAACATTAGCGTACAAAACTTACAATCTACTATTAAAATAATAGAGCACTAAGCAAAATACGATTTACTTTAGCCCCGCCACTTTTCAGGAATTTATTAATTGCTTAGACCACAATAGAGATCGGCTATTCAAGACAATGGCAGGCTTTAAAATAATACATTTTTTTCTATTTTACCTTAACCAAATATATTTGCAAGTTTTTAATAAATGGGTTTAGAACGTTTCACTTTTAAGAAGATGCTGGTGCAATCTATCAGCAGTGTACTGCGCAAACCCAAGCACCAAAGCCTGTATCCTCGTTATATTTTTGATTTATTTCTGGTCACCTGCTGAGCTTTCTGCACCCTCTGTCATCGACTGATGCTCCCACGAGCAAATAGTCTCCAGTCCCTACACCAGCCTCAAAAATTCTCATAAAACTTAAAGAGACATTTCTTCACTCTACGACGGAACCATTAACACCATTAGGTTTCTTGCCTCTCAAAAGAATCCCCTTAAGCAGCTTCCTCCGGGACTGAGCGCTCAGCGGGACTTTTAACCCGTGAGACTCGCTGCCAGCTGCCTTGCAGAAGCAGCATCAGAGGAAGACTGAATACCGCATTGCTGCTGCCGCCACCGCTGACTTTTTCTAGCGGCTTAAGAAAAAAAGGCAGCCCAACACCCTGCAAACCCTGGAGGCTCTTACGCAGCACGAAGGAGAAAGCACCGCAGTGCTCAGGTTGGGAGCTCGGGAAGCCCAGCCGCAGAGTGGGGAGCGACCGTGGGGGGAGGCCGCCGAGGGCGGGGTGCGCCAGGACGGGAAGGCGTCCGAGCTCAGGACCGCGGCGCCGCGCCGGGGATGGGAGCCGCCCGCCGCCCGCCGCCCCCGCCGGCCTCACCTGTCAGGAGCGCCGCGCCGTCGCCCGCTGCCGCCGCGGGAGAGGTGGCGGCTGCCCCGGCCGGGCCCGCCGCTCGCCGACCGCGGAGATGCCTCGGCACCAGATCGCATCCGTCCGCCGCCCCGGCCACCAGGAGCCCGAACACGAGCAGCGCAGTCCAGCGCCGCGGCAGCCGCCCGCGCGAGGCCGAGCCGGGAGCCGCGGCGCCAGGAGCTCTCGGTGGCACCCCGACCGCCAGCCGCTTGCCCGCTCCTCCCGGGGCCGCGGCCAGCCACTCCGCGGGCCGCCCCCGCCGCCTCGGACGCAGGGTCCCGCCGGACGCCAGCCTGGTCCCGCCGGTGCCGGCGGCCTCCAGAGCTGGAGTCCCGGCTGCGTTCATTGGTTCCGGTTATTTAAAAAAAAAAAAAAAAAGGGTGGAGAACCGAAAGGTGCGGCGTTTTCGGGCCGCGCGCGACACCCGCGCGATTGCCGCGGTCAGCCCGGGATCCGCTGCTCTGGCGCGGCCGAACACCAGCGCGAGCGCCCGAGCCGCCGCCGCGGCGCATCCCCCCGCCCTCTCGGCCCGCGCTCGTCGTAGTACCACGCTCTGCCTGGACGCCTCCCTCCCCTCACACACTCGCAGGCATACCAATCCCCCGCCTCCCTCGGCGCCTCCACCACGCAGGCGCGGGCCTGCCGCACTGCGCGTGCGCGACGCCAAGCCCCGCCTCTAGGGCGGTCCCGACGGATGGGCGTGTCGCGAGGCAGATGGGGCAGGCGGGAGTGAGGGGTTCTGATTCCCTCCCCCATTCATTCGTGGCCAAATCGTTGCGGGGCGGTCAGGGGACCTCGGCCGAATACCAAAGTCCCAGATCGCTTGAGCCGTTTACAGCCGTGTAGACTCAATCAAAAATGATTTCATGAGTCAGGAAAGTCCAGTAACCGGAGACGACAGCGCCCCGAAAAGTGCAATATTAAAGGTACTCATAAGTCCAGGTGCGCAGAAAGGCAGGTCAACGCAGCTTCGGGTCTGGGTTACTAGTCGAACACCTTACAAAGCGCTTAAGTGCCATTCTGCTACCTACTGCCCTGAGCCTAAGAGCTTTAGAAATACGCTCGTTAGCCAGAGGTACACTCGTTATCGCCGTTTTACGAAACAGCCAACTAAGTCCCAGCCGGTGTCCCCAAGATCCCACAGCCAGATGGGGCAGCCTTTCAAAGGATATACTGACATAATTTGCTGTAACTTTTTACTCTCCTACCTTCAGGCATTACCTGAATTCCTCACCATCTTTCCCCCACCTCGCCCCATCCGGTCGCACTTTGCTGAATCTTTCTAGCTCAAGCGTTGCAGGCACTTTTTTGTTTGTTTTGTTTTGTTTTGTTTTGTTTTGTTTTGTTTTGTTTTTTGAGGTGGTGGTGGTGGTTGCAGTGCTGAGGGTGGACACAGCGCCTTGAGCTTGCTAAGCAACACCTTCAGCCCCCAAAGTCAATACATTTTTCAATCCACTGCCTTTCAAATACAAAAGAAAACATTGAGTAGACACACACACACATTGTCTCTCCCAAGAACACAAAGTTGTTCAAGATTTTAGTGTTTTTAAGCGCACAAATCTTACAGTGTTAGGATTAACGGTGGGTATGGGGTTTTGATTTTGTGTTTTACTGGTGGGATTGGTTACTTTTTGAAGTCTAGGTACTGCAATTACACAATCTCCTAAAGAATTTCTTCGGCAGCCTAGCCAAGATACCACAAATATCATACTTCATAGTGGAAAGCCAGGTGCACACAACAAACAAGAATAGAGAGTATATTTGAGACCAACAAATCTACCAACAATTTATTTCTGGTCAGATTTCTGAGCCTTGAAATCTGAAAAGGTGACTTTTCTCTGTAGGGCAACAGGGAGGTCTCATTTCCTCTGTGGAGAGGCCCAGCAATGAAGTCATGTATTTGCAGAGTATCCACAACAAGGAGGCAGTTCTGATAGGGGAACAGGAAAATGTAAAGAAAATAGCAGGCTTGATTCCTGCTCTCTGGGAGGCATCACCTCTTTCACTGTCTATTTACTGTGCACCTGGCATGTTCCAGGCAACAGACTGGTCAGTGGCGATTCAGCAGAGAACAAAGGAGGCACTTAAAAAAGTCAGTCAAGTCAGCACTCAGTGAGAGGTGCTAAGACAACTACTGTCCCTTCCTGGGAATTATACAATCTTGCTTAGAGGATAACATTTACAGTCATTAAACAGAGACTAATGCCAGGTAGTTAATCAGTTGCTAAATTAGGTAGTAACTATGACAGCAAGAACTGTATAAACCATGAACAAATTAACAAATGACTGGGACCAAGAGTTAGTTTTGTTTTTGTTTTGTTTTTTTCTTCCAAGCTTCTTTAAACAAAGATGATAGAACGTTTTTTCTTTAAAGATAGGAAGGGAGCTGGTACTTAAAAGTTACTGGATTTGGAGTATTTGCAGTTGTAAGGGTTTATTCCTCACAGTACTGGCAACCTCTCTCAGTCATGGACCAGACATGAATCCTCCACCTTACATCATCTGTAACGAGTATCAAAGTTTAAATGAGCTGCCAATGTGCATCACATTGCTGAACCGTGTAGAGTGTCACTGTGCATCTGTACCATAAACCAAGGTACAAAAAAGAAAAAGTCCATTGCTTTGGGCTGGAAGAGCCAGACCTTAGAATTTATTAGCCCTTTGCAAGCAAAACAGAAACAGAGTTGAGGAAATGGCTTCTCTCCTCAGGCTCTCTTTCCTTTCCCTTTTCCTTGCTTCCTGCCAAACATCCCTCAAAGCCTACTGCAAGCCTCTTTATCTTGATGACTCCCAACCTCCTACAGCCTAGCCTCCACCTCTGAAGCTCAAGCTTCACAGTTTGCTATCTACACAACTTCGCTCTCAGCCCTGAGCTTTGTTAACCAGGAAAATGGAACAGATACGGCAGCTCCAACACTTTTCAGCTGCATAACCTGTGGACAAGAACAGTTTCCCCACTTAAAATGCAAATTAATTTGCCCACTAAAACTTGGGACCCAATAATGCATGAGAGTAAAACAGGGAACGCCTTTGCTGGTTGCCTGGCACACTGTAACTGGTCACTTTTGGGGGAGCACTGCCCCACCTTAGGGTGTGTTTTCTCAACAGGTTCTTGGTTTAAAATAAACGAGCTGCACTTTCTCCTTCAGTGCTGTTTGCAGTCCTCCTCCAGCAACTAACCCCAAATTCTTAAGTGAGGCACGCCCAACACTTATGCCCAGCAGGACTCGTGCATCCGGCTTCTCCCCAACCCCGAGGCGGGCCGCCCTTTCTCAGAACCGCGCTTCCTCCTGTGGCTTCTCCAGCTACTCCACAGCTGAACAAGCAGGCCCGCGGCCAGCTCCGAGTTAGCGAACCGGATCTTAGCTGGGAGCACCACAGGGCGCCTGCGCCAATCCGCAGCCTCGCGCATGCCCACTGCCTGCGCCGGCTTCCCCCAGGTGCGCGTGCCCCGGCTCTCGCGGTTCCAGCTCTGGCTCCGTGGGCGGCGCGTTCGGGCGTCCGGCTGCTGCGCGGTGACGTCACCGCGTGGGCGGGCGCGGCTGTGGCTGCGGGGAGTGTGGTGGGAGCCGAGCGCGCTCTGGAAGGAGGCAGCGCCGTGGGGAATTCCGCGCGAGGTTAACTGGGATGGCCACTCCCACGCCTGCCGGAGGCGGGCTGCAAGTGCAGCTCCTTGATGGCGAGTCCTTGTGGGCTGGAATATCCGGGCTGGTCGAGAACCGTGGACGAGTCCACTTCCCTTGCTGGCCGTTATTAAGCTCTCCTGATGAAAACCCAGACGGGCACCACGCCACTTCATCACTCATTCTCTACTTCAGCTTGCAAGGGCGTCGTCGAGGTCCTGCGAAGTTGGGACGTGCTAATGAAAGGATGGCTGGAGTGGAGCCGCGGAGTTACTGCCTGCTAATATGGTCTCTGAATTGTTGAAAAATTAAATTACTGAAGGAGAAAAAGACAACGGAAGTAACTCAAGAGCAAGATTCTGGCTCTGTAAAATGATAAATCCTCAATAGTCGGGTGGAGGCGAAAGCGCTGCTGCATCTTTCCGCAGTCAAATGTCTTTAAACACGCCTGCGTTGGAACCTGCTCTCCTAAGAGTGACCAGTTACCTGTGTGCCAGGAACCCAGCACAGGCTTTCCTTGTTTTACTCTTGCTGCCACCAGTAACCTTGTGGAGCAGGCATTATTGGGCCCCAAGTTTCAGTCACAAAGCTGTTTTTTCCCACAGTAGGAAATAAAAACGCCTTCGAAATTTTTAACTTACCTAAATAGTTATTTAAAAACCACTGCACAAGGTGGGGAGAAAGCTCAGTATAAGTGCTTGCCTGGCAAGGGCAAGGTCCTGAGTTCAATTTCTGGTACCGCAAATTTATAAATAAATAGCACCGCAGAAGAGCCAAAGTATGACAGATTTGTCTAGCGAATGCCAGGGAGTTAGATTGTGGGGTCATTTCTGTTAAAATTGGTTTTTGTTATTTTGTTTTGTTATTGTTTCATTCAAATTATGTGAATTTATCACATAATACTCGATAAGTGTCGAAACAGTTGGCGTGTTGACAGTTGGGAAAAAAAATAGCGTTGTGATGGAGATAAAAGATCACATTCTCAAATGATGAAGAAAAAACGACTTACTTATACACAAATAACTCTAAAACAGAATAAAAGAAACAAATGCATGTAGAAAGATACAGCAACATTTCTTTTTTTCTCCAGAATTACCTTGAAGTCCAGATCTCTGCTCATCTTTGGGCATGATAGTCATGGTACTCAGTCAGAGAGTGAATTACAATGTAAGGCTGAATTTATAGTTTCTTATCCCTCTTGACCTCAAGGAGAGAGAAACGGAAGTAGTTTTCAGGATTTACAGGGATTGACAACTTTTACCATCTCCAGTTCTACAACCTGCCTGCCTGCTCAGAGCAATACCTAGAAGTCCCCAAATCTATAATCATTTGTGCTCCAGGAAAAGCTGAGCTTTGTAGAGGACCCCATGATGAAATCACTGAGGCAACGCCCACACCCAATTAAGTCATTGTGGCAACTACATTGTTCCTCAAACTATAAGGGCCCCTACAGATCACTGATAAATGGAATCCTCCAGGCCTCCGTGGCCCTCCTGAGAAGGTAAGTTTGCTTTCTCCAGGTGCTCTAATTGGAGTCATTTCCTAGTCTCCTTTCCTTTCTCACTGCCTAATAAACCTTTTTCTAATAAATTCTTTGTCTAATCAATTCTGTTTCTGTGACAGACGTTAACAACTCTACCACCTATTCCATGGGTAAAGTTGAAGTCCCTTGCCTCCAATTTGGGGGGCCCCAACAAATACAGTCTAGTGACAAATCCTTGCATAGTAATGATAGTTCTAAAGATGAAAAGCAAATTATACAACAAGTAAAATAGGACTTCTAAGATGTTCGATTCTAGGAAACTCATAAAAACAATTGATAAAATGAAAAAAAAATTTGAGTATGGTGTAAGAAACTAAGCTTCTAATTCAGGTGCTTATTATCCTGATATTAATTCACATAAATCAAAGTGTTTGTTTTAAACCAAAAGACTAAGATAATAAAAAATATGCTTTAGACAGTATGTGGTTCTGTGGGTCTAAAGCACCCCTTCAGTACTGATAATAAGAGGCTGAGGTGTAGCTGAAGGGTAAAGTCCTTAGCATCAGTCCTGAGATCAATCCCCAATACCAATACCAATAAAGAAAGAATAAGCAAATTGATCTAGTGTCCAATTATACTGGCATCAAACTATCTGAAGAAGAAATGAAGAAAATAAGCTCATTTATAATACCAAAAAAATAATAAAACACTTCCTAGTAAATTTAACACCGGATGTGAAAAAAACTAAAAAACATACAAGTAAATAGAATGGTAGTCCATATTCATCAATTAGAAGAATAATGCCAATTAGAAGAAAATGCCAATTTTATTTTTCACAGAAATAGAAAAATTGACCTAAAATTTATGTGGAAACAGGAAAACTGGAGCAATCTTTAGCACAAAGAACAAAACTGGAGGTATCATACATAATCCCTGATTTCAAAATATGTTATAATAAAAAGAGCCTGGATCTGCCATCAAAATAGACACATGAACCAATAAAAAAATCATGGAACACCTAGAAATAAACCCAAATGTTTATAGCCATTTAATTGTCAGGAAAGGTTTAAAGCCGAATGGGAACAGTCTGCAATGAATGCACTTCAGAAAATTGAGTATCCGCATACAGCAGGATGATACGGCTCCTTATCACACATCGTGCGTGTCTTAGTTACTTTTTACTCATTGCTGGGACAAATACCTGACACTCAAAATGAAGGAAGGAAAGTATTATTTAGCTCACAGTTTGTGGAGGTTTCAGTCCATATTCGGCTGGCCCAAGGCTGAGTGGAACGAGAGCAGAGAGCATCCAGTTCATGGCAGCAGAACAGCAACAAAATGGTAACAGACGTAACCAACCAAACAGGGCAGGAGAGAGCATCAGCTCTAGTCTGTCTCTCTGTCTCTCTTTATATTACGTTCAGGCTTTCCACCTCAGCCTCCGCCTTAGGCTACACTCATAATCCCAGAACTACTGAGACCCATAATCCCATCAGTACTAAAACCCATAATCCCAGGGATCATGAATCAAGTTTCAAACTCTAGAAGTGCCTGCCCCCTGACTCGTGAGGCTTTGGGGGGACAACTAGACATAAACCATAACAATGCACAAAGAGCAACTCAAAGTCAATAACCATCTTAAATGAAAGATCTAAAACAAAACTACTAGCAGAAAATATGAGATAAATTATCTTGGCATTGGTCCAGGCAATGAGTTCTTGGACAGGGCTCAGAAACACAAGCTTCACAAAGGCAAAAACAGTTGAATGGGATTCTATCGAACTAAAAAGCTTCTGTACAGCAAAAGAGACAACAGGGCAATCAGGAAAAAATGTTTGCAAACCATACAGCTGAGAATGGCCAAAATCCAAAATACATAAGGAACTTAATAACAAACTTAGCAAAAGATCTAGCAAAAATGGTCAAAGAATCTGAACATTTGTTTCTTAAAAGAAGATGCAAATTGCCTGTGAATAAAAAGTGCCTATCTCTATCAGGAAAATGCAAATTAAAACCATAGTGAGCTATAATCTTACACTAGTCAGAACAGCAATTATAAAATGGTGAAGGACAATAGAAGTTGAGAAGGATCTGGAAAAAAAAAAAGGGAAGAACCATTTTACACTGTGGCTGAGAATGTGAGTTAGCATAACTTTTGGAAAATAGTATGGAGGTTCCTAAGAAGAAAGCTAAAAATAATATTATTCTATGATCTACCAATGCCACTGGTCCCATATCCAAAAGCTTAAAACTTAAAAATTGATTAATTATTAAAGTGTTTATAATTATCTGTGAGTTATTTTGTGGGAAGCTACTAGGGGGCTCCCCACCACACTTTACTAGATTATCTACAAGGGAATTATCTACTCTTAGTATCAAAGCATGCACAATTAGTGCATAACCAACCAAAAGCAGAAAAGCAGGTCTGTTCTACAATTTCAAGAGGCTGCCTTCCTCCCTCTTCATTTGTGGACAGCTCAATCAGAATCTGCAAACTCCTTGAATCTGAAAGCATGGTAAAACAGTCCTTAGTACTGCCTGTTTGGAATCTATTGTATCATAAGAAAAGACATTGGTATAGCCGGGCATGGTGGTGCACGCCTGTAATCCCAGCACTCGGGAGGCTGAGGCAGGAGGATCGGTGTGAGTTCGAGACCAGCCTGGGCTACAAAAGTGAGCTCAAGGCCAGCCTGAACCACATAATGAGACCCTGCCTCAAAAAAGCCAAAAAAAAAGAAAAGACATTGGTGTATTTTAGCCCTGAGGAAGCCAGATCCCTGCTGGGGTCTACTTGTAACATGTTGTCTTTGAAAATATAATTTCTGGGCCACAATCAGCCATTTCAAAACTATAAAGTCAAATTGTCAAGGATCTTGACCTGTTTTCCCCTTAGCAAATGGGTAATACTAACAGCAGGCAGACATAGAGTTGCCATAAGGTAAAAATCATTGTAATAGTGCTTGATATATAGTTATCTATTATTATCTGAGCTGTTAAGATGATTAAGGACAAAATCTGATTTTTAGTTAAATTTTGCAAAGGCAGAAAATTGAAAGAACCAAGAAACCAAATGAGAGAGCATACTATAAAAGGTACATCAACTTCTGTACAGGGTGTATTAGCTTTCTGTTCTTATGACAAAAGAAGAGACAGTCAATTTAATAAGAGAAAAGCTTTATTTGGGCTCAGGTTCAGAAGTTTCTGTCAATGATCATGTTACTTTGTTACTTTGGGTCTGTGGCAGCACCATGCATGATAATGACAGGAATTTATGGTAAAGGAGATTGTTCATCTCATAGCAGTAAGGAAGGGAAAAGGGGAAGAGGAGAGGCTGGGGTTCCATACCCACTACAAGGGCGCACCTTCCAACAAACTAGCTTCCTTCCCCTAGGCCCCTCTTCTGAAAGTTTCATCACTTCCCAGTAGCCCTGTAGGCTGGAGACCAGACCTTTGTCTCAGGGACATTTGGGGGTTATTTCAGATCCAAACCATAGCAGACAATCTGCCTAAAAGAACAAAGAGGTTATTTTCACCAAATTCCCCTAGAAAAACAAAACCTAATGTAAAAGCATATGTGATAGCAATTTCTTAGCAAATACTGGATCAGGGAAGAAAGAGTACAAGAAAAGAAGATATAAACTGGGAAAGGAGGCAGATAGTCAAGAAGATGAGTCTATAAACTGGCCACAGCTTTGCAATGAATGCTCCCTGTCTAATCTTACATGGTATCTCTTGAGAAGACTTGGGAGCCCAGTACATTTGCAAAAGTACAAAAGGAAGGCAGGGCAGTATAGCTCCTGATTCCCATCAAACAAAGTTTCTTGCAAAAGACATAAATCTTCCATGCTTCTTGATCACAGCACTTACCTTTCTGGATAGCAGCCTAGGAACAAAGCCCTGCAGAAGACGGTCCTTATCCATGAGCCAGCAAGTCAGCAGAAGTCGGTAGTGCTCCCTGACTACACCTACTTCCTGCTTCTTCCTAATGAATTCTATCAACTCTATAACAACACAGAAGTCCCACATAGAAAGCTTGACATTCAAGAAAGTCATGTCCAGGGCTAGGGAGATAGCACTGCAGCCTAAATGCCTGTCTGGAAGCGCAAGGTCCTGAGTTTGATCCTTGGTACCAAAAGGGAAGAAAAAAAAAAAGGATAGTCATGTCCAGAAACAACATGGAAATCTGGAATATATAGAACATCACAACATCTTGGCCACTACCTACATGGCAGTCATAGAGCTCAAAAGCCCACTCTCATAGAGACTGAAAAAATCAAATGCTATTGTGAAACAGTGTTCCTTTATAGTAATACAGCATCAAACAGCAAGCATTGGCCAAGCAAATCTAGGATAGAACATAGGTGAGACACAACAAAATAATAGGAGAGACATGGGGGAGGGTAAAATGAATTTGGAGCTAAGAAAAGCCCTATATGATTCCTGCATCAACACTGTGTATTTTATTTTTTTTATTTTTTTTTTACTTTTTTGTCTTTTTGAGACAGGGTCTCACTATGCAGTTAAGGCTGGTCCTGAGCTCACTTTTGTAGCCCAGGCTGGTCTCGAACTCGCACCAATCCTCCTGCCTCAGCCTCCCGAGTGCTGGGATTACAGGCGTGAGCCACCACGTCTGGCTAACACTGCGTATTTTAGAGGTCAAGCTTTTAGGTGCTAAATAAAATAATCCCTAATCCAAGGTCTGAAGAATTTATAACTATGCAACAGCAATAAGAAATAGGGCATTTATTGCATTCAGTTATTTATGCTTTGTTAATTATTTAATACCTGGGATAGTAAAAATAAGCTGCAAAATGTATAAGTATCAATTCTATAAGGCAAATATAATCCCTACATATCAAGACCATTTACCAATAAAATATAATATCTGTATTAATAACAATAATTATTATTATTTCTGGTATACGGTTAAATCATTCTAACCAGTTTCAATGTCTTTGTTTCAAAAGAGGGCTATAGCCGGGCGTGGTGGCGCACGCCTGTAATCCCAGCACTCGGGAGGCTGAGGCAGGAGGATTGGTGTGAGTTCGAGACCAGCTTGGGCTACAAAAGTGAGCTCAAGGCCAGCCTCAACTGCATAGCGAGACCCTGTCTCAAAAAGACAAAAAAAAAAAAAAAAAAGAGGGCTATAAAGCAACTACACATGATGTTTGCTATGGCCCTCTCAGAAACACGCGTGGTAACTTAGCCCCCACTATGAGAGGTTCACTGACTAGCACCTTAAAGTAATTAGGGCTCTGCCCTAAAGAATGGATGAGTCTATATGTGCAATTAGTGAGTTAATGAGCTAATGAATTCATGGGTCATCTTGAGGGTAGGTCTGTTGTGAAAGCTGGTTTCTGTTGGTTCTTTCCAGAACTCTTCCCACATGACACCTTCTTGTTACCAACAGGAAAAAAGGCCACCTCCAGATGTGGCCCTTGATCTCGAGCCAGAGCCATGATCCAAAGAAAGCCTCTTTTCTGATAGTTTCTAGTGTTACATTAATACAGCAGAGAATGGACTAAGACAATCTCATACTTCACGTAACATAGCTGTCAGAAACCGGCATAGTTAAGTTTATCTGACTATTTTAATATTTATACAAAGATGTTCTAAAATATGTCTGCAACGGAGAATGGGATAATTAAAGGAGAGTTTTGGGGGAGAGCAACCTGACATGAAAAGGAAGAAAACAGAAAGTCTAAAAAAGTGGGCGTCAAACTTTAGAGGAGCACATTACCCTAGCATTATGGCAAGTCCAAAAAGAAACAGAAAGCCGGGCATGATGGCGCATGCCTGTAATCCTAGGACTCGGGAGGCTGAGGCAGGAGGGTCAGTGCGAGTTCGAGACCAGCCTGGGCTACAAAAGTGAGCTCAAGGCCAGCCTGAACTGCATAACGAGACCCTGTCTCAAAAAGACAAAAAAAATAAAAATAAAAATAAAAGAAACAGGAGATTTCACCTTCGCTTCTCCCAGTGGGCCAAAGTAATGCTATTTAGTTATATTTTATTAAGTCCTTTATTGGCAATAGGAAAAGAAAGCACTTCCTTAGAATTTACTCTCTTGGAAGTTAAAAATATATGAAATAGAGTTTATAAAGTATACCATGTATTAGACAGAAGTAAATACTGAAAGGGAGTGGTAAGAAGGAAGGAAGTAGGGGCTGGGGAGATAGCTCAGTAGAATAAGCCCTTGCCTGGGGCCTCAGTTCAATCCCTGGTTCTGCAAAAAAAAAAAGGAAGTAAGTAGCACTAGGGATCAAACCTAGGTGTGTTCTACTGCTGAGTTACACTTTCATTTAAAAAAAAAAAATGAATGAGACATTGTCTCACTAAATTGTCCAGGCAGAACTCAAACTTGTGATCTTCCTACCTTAGCTTCCCTCAGTCCTGGGATTATATGCATGTGTCGCCATGCCCAAGTGGAGAGTGACTTTTGACTAAAACCCTGAATAAAGTGAAATAATGGTATAGGCATCTGGAGAGAGAAGATCCCAGAAAGCAGAAAAGCTGGGAAAAAAGGTGGGGTGTGGTTTATTAAAAGGAAGTAAGTGCAGCTGGAGCATGTGGGGAGAGAGCAGTGAGGTATGTAAAAGAAGTGTAACAGGGTGTTACAGATGGCAGTAGGAACTGTAGCTTTTACCTCTGGATGAGCTTGAAAAGCACTGGAAGGTTTGGAACACAGTAATGTGGCTCGCTGTCCTGGGATGCTTCACAACGGGAGAGGGTGTGCCAGCTAGGAGCCTACAGCGCAACCTAGACCAAAAACAATGGAATTGTAGCAGATCAGTGATGGAAGGGATGATTTTAAAAAATGGTGCAATTCTTGGTAAATTACAAAATTCTTGGCAATTAACAAGACATCGAGATCAACTGATTACAATGTGTGACAGAGGAAGGTAGAAAACAACTCTGAAATTTTGCCTTTAAGCAATTGGAAAATGGCATTGCCATCACTCAGGACGGGGAAGACTGGGAGCAGCCCTGTGGTTGTAGAACGCTGAAATCTGTGTTGGGTATGTGAAAACTGAGATGTAGGAATCCGTGTGGAAACACCTCTGAGCTCCTAGAAAGACAGGCCTGGAGTTCAGAGGAAACGGCCGGCTGGAAAGTTAAATTTGGAGCCAGTGGCATATTAATTATATTTAAAGCTATTAGAGTATTCATACTTTCAACCAGTCCAAAAAAAAAAAAAAAAGCAAACAACACATTTATACATTTATATATATATAATTATTATAATATATATTATATATTATATATTATATATATTACATATATATACTATATATCATAGTAGCATAAAACACTATTCAGATGTCAATAAAAAGCTTGTTAATGACCAGACAATTCAAAGTAAGTTTATTAAAGGAAATTTGGTGGCTTAGCCTTACAGCTCTTTTTTGTTGTTGTCGTTTTGAGACAGGGTCTCACTATGCAGTTCAGGCTGGCCATGAATTCACTTTTGTAGCCCAGGCTGGTCTCAAATTCACATTGATCTTCCTGTCTCAGTCTCCCAAGTGCTGGAATTACATGTGTGCACCATCACACCTGGCTTAGCTTTGCAACTCTTGACTTTCTTACTCAAAGTCTGAAATGTTAAGAAGACCGTCTCCCAGGAAAAAGGAGAGTCTTTGAAGCCAGTCGACTCTAGCACCAGTCAACAATGACTGACACAGAGAAAGTAAATTACATGCCTATATTTGTTTGCTAGGGTTGTGTATTAATCATAGTTCTTCAGAGAATAAGAACCAATGGGCAGATATGGATGGATCGATGGATGGATGGATGGATGGATGGATGCATAGTAAGATAGATAGGCAATAGGGGATTTTTTAAAAAGAATTGACTCATATTGGAGATTGGGAAGTTCCATGGCAGGCGGACCACAAGTTGGTGACCCAGTATTAAGATTCAGTCTAAATTTGAATGACTTAGATTCATGAAATAAGTAAGATGTCATAATTCTCAGTCTGAGGTCCAGAGCCTGAAAACTCAATGAACCACTGGTGCAGATTTGAAGTCCCAAGCTGAGAAAACTGAGAATTCTGATGTCTTAGGTGCCAGACTCCTGTAGGGATAGATAAATCTCATGTTTCCTCTACTTTTTAGTTTTATCTTGAGTTCCAGAAAGAATGTTTCACCAGCTAGCTAAGTGCCCTTAATTCTAAGTGCCCTTAACACCAAAAATTAATTATCGCAGGTTGCCATAAAAGTAACAAAGATAAGGTGGTTTAAACAACAAAAATTTATTGTCTCACTCTTTAAGACAGGTAAGTTGGACCTACAAAATATAAAAGTCAGAAGGGTTGGTTCCTTCAGCTGTACCAGACCTGTTTCCTTAGGTTGCCGACAAACCTCTTCTTATGTATCTACCTATCATCTCCCATCTATATTTCTACTCCAAAATGTTTCCTTTTTTACTCATAATAACACTAGTTGTATGAGATTAAGGTCCACTGTTACAGTATAGGTGTCTCCCCAAAGCCTCATGCAGTCACTGGGGCAGCCTCTGAGGTTTGTGATTGATTATTGTGGGTGTGGATGCTACAGGGCAGGTAATTTGCCTTACGGTGTAAGGAGGAAAGGCTAGCCAGCTGCCACTCCTTTTGTTCTCTTGCTCTTTGCCTCCACCATAAAGGATGCCCTCAGCCATGTGCTACTCTGCCTTGGAGTTAGGTGTGTATGGACTGAAGCCTCCATTGGCTGAACTAAAAAAAACAAAAAAAAAACCAACCTTTCTTCCTTCATGTTGGGTGTCAGGTATTTGTCCCAGCAATGCGAAAAGTAACCAAAACATCCTCCCCCCATCATCTCACCTTAACACTATAACCATTGTAGATAACCTTCCCCCAAGAAAGGTTTTATTCCAATGTAGTAGAGGGAGGACTGCAACATAGCAACTTAGAAAGGACACAGTCTAATCTCTACCAGTGGCATTGCAAAATAACAACCCCAAATTTCTGTACCTGGAACTACCTGACAAATAAGAAGCACTAAAATTATAGAGTGACCAAAAAAAATAATAGGCAGTAGTAATTTAAATTCATTTCTGAGAAAGACCTTCCACTACTATGCATTGTCTACAAAAATAATAAAAACTTCACCTTCCTCTCAAAACTAAACAGATGTGGAGGATACATAGGCAGGTGATCCTAAATTCTATAAAATAAAGATGATTCAATATCTATTCGGAAGTTCACTTCACAAGAGAACCTCCAGTTACCCAAACAGTAATTAAAGCTATTTCCTTTGCAAAAAGCATTAACTCTCCTATCACGTTTGTCCCAATTGATGATTAAGTCAGTCTCTGTGCTGCTTGCTGAACATCAGAGATCGAAGAGACTGACTTCCTGCTCCCAAGAAATTTTCCACCTAGTGATGGAAACGAATCTAACTATTTACAGTAAAAAATGATGTTGACATTAAAAATAGAACACCACCTAACCACAAGTTGAGCAGCAGCTCGGTGGGAGAGCTACGAGATAAGCAGTTAAGATAGCTTTGAAGGACAAGAAGTTGTTACCAAGTTAAGGGTTAACTAGACAAAAAGCAAGGAAAGACTTCTAATCAGCAGTAATAGTACAGGACCTCACATACCTGAGGCCAGATTTCCAGCCCAGACCTGAAAAACAACAACAATAAAGGAATAAGAAGGATGTCCTTTTGCACAGATAAAGTAAGGTCTTTCATGTAGAAGAATAAATATGCAGTCTTTGAAGAAGTTTCATATTTTTCTTAATGTTAGTGTCTAAATAATCATATCATAGATCTTGGTATTAGGAGACCTTTGGTATGTGTATTTTAGTCCTGTACTACTTGAAAAGTAATTGGTGCACTATATTATAATTTGAAAGATCTAAACGTCAAAGCCTATTTCTGTTTAACAACCATATGGTTGAACAGATAGAAGAAAGTCACACTAAGGTGTCCCCACCAGAGCAGAAATGAAAGGAGAGGCTCTTGGGAAAAGCTAGTGTCTTAGTCTCATCAACTAAATGGGACTGAGATGTGGTGCAGTGCTAGAAAACTTGCCTGACACATACAAAGCCCTGGGTCGAATCTCCAGCACTGAACAAGAAAGTAAAGGCTGTAAAGGAAGTTACAATGGAGCCAAGGTTTCTGAAAATTCCACAGGTGACATCCATTCTTTGAATGGCCGGAGGCACAAGCTAAATCTGCTGTGCAATTTTAACAATAAATTATACTTACACCTTGATAATTTCATCCAATCTCATGGTTTTAAATGTCATGTATGACATTAGGGTTATGCAGGGAAGCAAACATTTTATATATACACACATATATCTATATTATTAGAGATAGAAATATCTAGATTTCAACAGATATCAACAATTACAGTAGTCCCTTGCTATTTTGTAGTCTGACTTTTGCAGACTATTTCACAGGTTTTCAAAAAATATTAATTGAAATTATTTATCATGGAGTTTTCACTATATCACAGGATTTTCCCGGACTTTAGAGTATAAATATATTGTTAAAATTGTATAGGTTTATGGGGCCAGTGAGATACCTCAGCAGTCTGAAGCACCTGCTTAGGCAAGCTTAGGCAACTGCAGGGGCTGTGTTCGATCCCCACCCCCAGGGCAGGCTGAGCCAGTGGCCGTAATATAAATAAATAAATAATTTTTTAAAAAAATTATATAGATTTACTGATTTAGAAAATGGTTGAGAATATTAGAAATGTTTTTAAAAGTGTGGGAAAGATTTATAAAGGAAGTTTATAAAGCTTTAAAATATATAAATACTAAAATAAATGTAATGTCTTTGCTGATTTTCACTTGTCATGAGTGTGTCTGGAGCATTGCTTTGTGATAAGTGAGGGATCACTATATAAATAGATGATAAATAGACAGATATAGATGATGAAATATAAATATTCCACATATATATATGTGGATATATATATATAGAGAGAGAGAGAGTGAGAGAGAGTGAGAGAGTGAGAGAGAGAGAGAGTGAGAGAGAGAGAGAGAGAGAGAGAGAGAGACAGAGAGAGAGAGAGAGAGATCTGTAGTCCACAGCTGGAAACCCCAGGAGAGAGTTGACAAGAGTCCAGTCTGAGAGAATGGGAAGCTGAGAGAGAGTGAACTCTTCACTTCTTCAACCTGTCTTCCATTTGGGCCCTTTGCAGATTGCATGATGTCCTTGCACTTTAGGCCAAGCAGTAGCCTTAGCTCCCACTCCAAATGCTAAGCACATTCAGAATCACCCACACAGAAATATCCAGAAATGTTTAAACAAGTATCTAGGTAGCCTGTATCCCAGTCGAAACAAAATGAACCACTATACCATATCTTCTTGACTCCTAAATTCATTTTTGCACGCTTGTGAATTGCAGAACCATCCTGAAATTTCCACCTGGATGCATGGAAATTAATTAGCATCTGCTATATAGTTTGGATGTTGAATGCAACCCAAAGACCCATATGCTAAGACTTGGCCTTCAGGATCAAGGCCACCTAATAGGAGGTCCTTAGATTATTGAAGTTATTTGTGTCTTACAGAAAACTGTGGAAGCCAGACACCATCTCCCTATTTTGCTTCCTAGTCCTGCCATAAGTGGCCCAGAGCACACTCCAGCCGGGTCGTGCCACCTTGCCGCAGGCTCAAAGCAATGGGACCAACCACTGATAGACTCAAGCTCTAAATGTGAAAGGCAAAATAAATCTTTTCTTTTTATGAGGTGATTGTTTTAGGCATTTACTGTAGTAACAAATAGCTGACTAGCATGTATTTAAAAGGACACTCCCAATAGAGTCCCCACAGCCCATTTCCTTCTTGGTCTCCATCACAGTCAAGGACCACTTCCTCCTTCCTCTTGTTGTCACATTGGATCACTCAGCAAATTCTGTGGACTCTACCTCCAAGTGAAGAAATACTTACTATTTTACTTACTATGTTACAGCTACTGGTGCAAGCAATCATTATTGCATGCCTGGTTTATGCCACTTTCTGTCTCACTAGTTTCCCTGTTTTGCCCATGCCTCCAATTTCTATTCTTTTTTTATCTTTTATTTGTGTATTATGTACGGATGTGTTTATTTGGTACAGTATCTTGCTATGCAGCTTAGACTCGTAGTGATCCTCCTGTCTCAGCCTCCCCAGTGCAGAGATTACAGGTGTGTGGCACCATACCCAGTTTCACTGGCCAGCACAGCATGCAGTACTAATGATCAAACCCAGGTCCTTGAGCTTGCCAGGCAGGCGCTTAGACCCCGAGCTAGCTCCCCAGTCCCCAGTATCAATTTTTCACATAACTTCCAGAGTCTCTGTTAATGGTCTTGCTAAAGCCCTGCAATTGCTTGGCTGAAAGCACTGAAGGTCCACAGGGTCCTGCATGGTCGGGCACCTGCTACCTCTCTGGCCTCATTTCCTGTTGCTTTCCTCTTCATTCAGAATGCTGGAGACTTTCATTCTCTTTGCTGCTCTAGAGAAAAGCAGGCACAAGTTTGCCACAGGGCCTTTACATTTGCTTTCCCCTCTCTGTGGAATGCTCCTCTAACAGTTACCTACAGTGGTTGCTGGTTCACCCTTTCCATTCAATTCTTTGTCCAAATGTCCCCCCTTTTAGTAGTGTCTTCTCTGATGACTCAATTTAAAATTTCAGACTTCATAATCCACCCACAGACACGTCTTAACTTTCTTGCTTGCTTGCCTAAATTAGATTTTTCCATAGCTCTCATCACTATGTACAATATAGATTGCCTGTACTTACAGCTGTCAGTCTCCTCACAAGAATGTAGGTTCTACAAGTGTGGGCTTCATACACCCTAACTAGAAGGGTGTCTGGTTTTCAATTAGTACTAGATGGGTATTGAATGAGTCAACAAGTGGACATGCAGGACTGGAACCCAACTAGGGGCTTCTCCCAAGGATTTTCTTTTAAAGATACCATTCACATATGGCTGGAAGGCGAAACTGATTAAAGGGAATATTACTGAAGCAAAAGGCAGAAATCAAAAGAACTAAGGATATATCTCAATCTTAGGAGAAGGTAAAAAACCTGCAAATCATCAAGAGTCTACAAGAATCAGGAAAAAATAACCAAACAAAAGATACAAGAAGCAGAAATCAAACAAACAATAAAATACAAAAGGTATACTCAGTGGGTGTTACACCCATGGATTAAACCAACTGTTGACCAAAAATATACAGGGAAAGAGTTATGGATGTTTGCAACATGAACAGATTGCTTTATTTGTCATTATTCTCTAACCAGTACAGCATAGCAACTATTTACATAGCATCTACATATAAGTAACCTAAAGAAGATTTAAATTATATGCAAAGCTCATATGCAAATACTATCCATGTTCTAAAAGGAACTTGACCTGTAGATATTGAAGAGTACCTCCAAAAGCAATTTTTTTTTTTTTTTTACTTTTAACAATTTTTTTTTCCAGAACCAGGAATTGAACTCAGGACCCTGTACTTCCCAGGCAGGCTCTTATTCCACTGAACATGTACAAATATTTTAATGCTAATTTTGTTGGGACATCATGGGATTAACCCAAGTCATCCTTGGCAGCTACAATCATAAGGCAAGCTCAACGTGCTGACCATTTGTTCCAGACATTTATTAGTACAGGGACATACTGCTTGGGTAACCTTGGTCATTGAGATTGTTTTGAATTCATTTTCAGTTTCTTCTCTACAGACTCACAGTACAGTGGATTTTCTGAGATATACGACATTCTCTAGGGTCCCTAATAGGAGTTAACAGCATCTAGTGAAAAAACATCATGCTATTTTTCTTTTCCTGAAGCATGTATACATTTTTTTTAGCAGATGCTGTATGGAAAAATAAATGTAAAGTATCTTATACCATAAATCAAACTCCAGGTGGGTAAAGTGTAGAATGCAATTCTTCAAATTTTATTTTTTTTTTTTTATTTTAGAGAGGGTGCACAGTCTCTTCAGAGTCTCATTGCCAGATCGGATTCATAGTGATCCGCCTGCACCCTCCCAAGAGCTGGGATTATGGGCATGCGCCACCATGCCCAGTCTCAGTTGCTGTCTAAGAGCGCTCCAGGTACAGGTCAGACATGGCATAGAATGTAAAATTTCAGAGAAAAAAACCCCATTATTTTACAAGAAAGATTTAGATAACTGATAGAAGTGGATTGATATAATATTTGCCTTTTCCTTTTGGTATTGCTTGTTTGCTTCAGCATAACGTCCTCTAAGTTTGTTCATGTTGTAGCACGTCTGCTAGCTTGATTGATGCTGTAACATGTGCCCAGTTTGGTTCCTTTTAAAGCCAAATACTGTCCCACTCTTTGTAACCCCATATTTTATTTATCTGTGAATCTTTTGAGGGGCACTTAAATGACTTCCACCTTTTGATTATTATGAATAACATATTCTTAATTAGTTTCTAAAACAGAATATATATTTGTATCTATTGGTTTGTATCAGATTTGTATCTATTGCAAATATACTGATAAACTGACCACTGAAAAGAGTTTTGCTATGTTAAAAAGATGCTCAATTGAAATGAAAATATTAAAATAAATTTGGAAAATATATATGGTAAATTTACCAAGAAGGAGAAATTTTTATATATATTAAAATGCAGGGGCTGGGCGTGGTGGCTCACGCCTGTAATCCCAGCACTCGGGAGGCTGAGGCAGGAGGATTGGTGCTAGTTCGAGACCAGCCTGGACTACAAAAGTGAGCGCAGGACCAGCCTCAACTGCATAGCGAGACCCTGTCTCAAAAAAGACAAAAAAAAAAAAAAATGCATAGTCAGAAAAATGTCATAATACTTACAGAAGTTGTGAAATATGAGGTATTCCACAAACTGGAAATATGAACAAAAAGTAATTTACTTGACTAATAAATGAATAAATGCCAAACAAAATAACGACACTTTCTCTCCTATTAATTAATCCTATTAATAAGATTTAAATATATAATTTCTAATATAAAATACAGCCAGCTGTGGTGATACATACCTGAGCTCAGCATTCTAGGAGGTTGCAACATGAGAATAGCAAGTTCAAACTGAACCTTGATAATTTAAAAGCTTTGAAGAGAGCCTTGTGACTAGGCGAGACCCTATCTCAAGGAGTAAATTGGGGATATAGTTCAGTACAAAGATCCTGAATAGTTCTATGTATATGTATGTGTATGTGTACGTGTATGTGTATGTGCATGTGCATGTGTATGTGTATGTGTGTATATGTATATGTGTATGTATATCCCAGCACTTGGGAGGCTGAGGCAGGAGGATTGCTGTGAGTTCAAGACCAAGCTGGGCTACCTAGTGAGTTTAAGTCTATCCTGAACTATATAGCAAGACACTATCTCAAAAAACAAAAATAAAAACCAAACGCACACACACACACACACATACACATATACACACACCCATATATATATATATATATATATATATATATATATATATATATATATATATATTTAGAAACTAAATTAAAACTATGTTGCTCACAATAACCAAAAGGTGGAAGTCACCCAAGTGCCCATCAGTAGAGGCACAGCTGAACAAAATATGGGGTTTCAGACAATGGGATGATATTCAGCCTTAAAAGTAATCAAACTGGGGTACATGTTATAACATGAATGAGCTTAGAGGGCATTATGCTAAATGAAATAACCCATACCCAAAGGAAAAGACAAATGTATGGTTCCACTTAAACGAGGTGTGTGAAACAATGAACTGAGGGGAGAAAGCAGAACGAGAGCACTGTGGGGAGAGAAATGGGGAGTCTTTCTTAGTAGGTGGAATTGCTACTTGGGAAAAAGTTCTGAAAATGGAGAGTGGTGAGGAATGGCAGTGCTGTGAATGTATCCAATGTCAGCAGAGTTAACTGTAGACTGAGCATAGTTAAGTGGCCAATTTTATATTATGCATATTTTAGCACAATAAAGAATATCTCAAAAAATACATGAACTTTAAAACGACCTGGTAATTCCATTTTGTTAAGAAGTTGCTCTTGGGGCAACAAACTACGATGAAGCAAAGATGTTTATTAAAACATCGTCTCTTGCAAAACAACTCTTGCAGACAAAATAATGATCAAGAACCCATGCTGCCCTCCTGCCCACCTGGCAGCTCCAGGACGCCGGGGACCTTGTTTCTTCTTGCTTTCCATTTTATCTCTAGTCTCTTGCTGTACTTGGCACCTAGACAGCAGGCAACGGATGCTTGTATTAATTAATATGGCGAAATGCTGTGCAGAAGTATATTTATAAAGGATTTTAATGACATAGGAAAGAAATTTGATTCAATAAGTGAATAAAAACACAGGATAAAACTTGCAATTTGATTTCAACTATGAAAGATAAGGTTTCTCATTAGGTAAAATAATGAATCCCCTTATTGTTTAAACCTATCTGAGTTATGGCTATTACACCTGAAAGCAATCTAAGTGATCCTGCCACCTACACAAATATTCACTCATAAAGAGTGCCTCATGCTTTCTCAGGGCTTATTAAAGCAAAAAGCAGAAAATGGAAACAAAAAAGAAAGAAAGAAAGAAAGAAAGAAAAGTAGAGCTGCAATTAATAGAGAATTACCCAGCACCAAGAGAAAAGACAGGAAAATTATTTAAGCACTGCACAAAAGCAACCATAGGGCCCATAAACCACAGTTGACTGGAGCTATTTAGTGTAGAATTACTTTATAAGCTATTCTTGTAATAATAGATATTTGTAATAATGATTCTGAATCACCAATAATATTCAGTTTGTACAATCTATCCTGTTGGAAAACATCATGCATTATATAACACAGTTTAAAAGGATTTTCATTAAAATGTTTAAAATATTTAAAAGTTGTAGGACTTAGAGGGAGCAGGCTGAAATTTTTCTGGACAATTCACTTAGTTGGAATTCTTCATTTTTGCAATATTATTAAAGATAAATGCAAAGTGATTTTATTTGACAATCTAAAATCCTTGCACTTGCATTGGAAATTGAATTTTTCAAGGAATTGGAATGCGTAGGAGATCACCAGAGATGGGTCAGTGCCACCAGCCCTTCCTCCAGTGGGCCTAGGATGGAGCTTGAGATATCGCATTTCTTCTTTGGTACTGCAGGTCACAGGCAGGACCATGTGCATGCTAAGCATCTACTTTACCACTGAGAAACACTTCCAGGACTGTCATTGTGAGTATATGTAGCAGATAATTTGCTGTAGATGCTCTTAAAAAGGAAAATTGAGCTACAAAGACTTACATAGGAACTGCTAAAAAGTTCTGTGTTTTACAAAGCATGTATCTCAGAACATACCCAGCAAGGGCCTGGCAGGATGGTTCAGTGATCTAAAGTGCCTGCTTGGGAAAGCTTGGGCGGCTTCAAGGACCGCGGTTCGATCCCCGGCACCACATGCTGCACCAGCCCTGCCCTCGGGGTGGGCTGAGCTGGCCATAGAATGAGTGAATAAATAAAGGTTCTGAAACAAGAAAAAAATAAATAAATAAATAAATATATATATATATATATATATATATATATATATATATAAAAGAACATACCCAGCAAAAAGTAGGTAGCTTCATTTCTTAAAGAAAAATACATAATAGATCACATAATAGGACCCATCATTTTTCTTATACCAATACTAACTTTACCAAGACTGTCTGATTCTGTTTTTAACTTTTTTTTTTTTCTTTTTTGTGGTATCAGGGATTAAATTGGACTTGTGCTGGCCAGGCAAGCACTTACTCCACTGAGCTATCTCCCTGGTCCTGTTTTTAACTTTTAAAGACTCATTCTGTGCTAGTAATATAATTTCCAATAAAATTTTAGTTCCAACTTTAGCTCAGATTTCATATTTAATATTGATGAGAATGTAAAATAGTAAATACTATTAAGGATATGTGTCATCAGGACAATTTATGGAGGTGTTGTTGGTAAGGGCTCTGGCACCACCTTTCCTTTCTGAATCCTTGAGATGTGTAACTGCAACACCTGACACAAGGACAAAACTAGTAGTTTATTTGTAAGACACTGGGTAAGGCACTCAGTCTTGATCAAATGGATAGCATGGCTATGAAGCTGGGAAAATCCAGATTTGGGCGTGGCTTTGTTGTTTTTCTTCCATAAATGGACCAAATTAGATAAGCATGGAGCTGTAAAAGTATTATGTTAACATGCCCTCTGAAAAATTTAAAAACAAGAGTTATTTCTCAATTCATTAACTGCCACTATATCGTGTTTCTGCCAAGGGAAAGATTGTGGTCCTATTTTTCCTTTCCTGTTGTGTTTTCCATGGCTAGCATATGCTCAGAATGAGTCCCTAGCCATACAGCTAGCCCTAGAAGCATGCCATATGTGGTGTGATCGGAATACACAGCAAATAATCAGTAAGAAATGTATTGAAGCACTACTTAGACAGAGCGCAGCTGCTGGGGTTCAATCCCTGGCGAACCATGCAGGCCCCCCCCCCAGGGCGCACTGAGAGGGCAATTGAGACTGGGCCTGGTGGTGAAATGCCTGTAATCTCAGTGCTTAGGAGGTGAAAACAGGAGGATCACTGAGAGTCCAGTCTACATAGTGAGACCCTTTACATCCTGTAGACCTGGTACTAAATACATTTTAAGAAAGAAAAAAAAAAAAAAAAAGAAGGAAAAAGAGAGAGACAGAGACAGACAGACAGACAGAGAGAAAGAGAAAGGTATTGAAGTAAAAGATACATTGTCATTAAGCCCCCCTCAAATACTCCCATGCATGTTAAACACACTTATCCTATCACTCTTGCTACTTTCTGAAGCAGTTCCCGAGGTCCTTTTGTAAGTATCTTTACAAGATGTGACAGAAAAATACAGCAAATTCTGCTGCCAAGTGCCATTTACTGGAAAGGCTGCAGTGTAAAACTGTTACCCTGTATCCTCATCCCGGCACTGTGAATTCTGGCTCTTCCCTAAATTAAAATGACCACAAAAGGTAAATGTTTTCAATTGACTTAGGATACTAGGGCAGCCACAATAACACAACTAAAATCACTCACAAAAGAGGACTTCCAAGACTGCTTCAAAAAGACTATGGCAAAAATAATGGGTTACAAGTTCAAAGCAAGAGGGAGTATTTTGAGTGTTTCTTTTACTGTAATAAATTTTGAAAAATTTAAGCATTCATCACAGTTTTAGATCATTCTTCATGATGCCTGGAATTCCTGTGCATTTTTCAAAACCCAGGTCATGCACTGTCTCTTTCCAGAAGTCCTTTCATAGTTGCCTAGGCAAAAGGAGTCATTCCTGTCCCTGTGATTCTACCACCTGCTAGGACAACACCTATGATGCTGTGTTGCAACTTTTCACTTTTATGTTTATCTGCTAAGCCATCTGTGAGGAAGTCAAAGACAGGCCCTCTCTGGTAGAGACTCATTTGGAAGCCAGGAAAATGAGAGAGCAGAGAGTTATTTGGTAGAACCTAGTGACAACTGGATATGGGAAATTGAAAGAACGTTAGATAATTTAAATGTTTCTGTATTATCTTGCTAGTGTAAAAGCCTGAGAGAGTATGTAAAATCTGAAGGGTATAAAGATATAGTAAAAGGAAAAGAGACTGAGCAAAAGAAATAAACAATTGGGGTGAGGAACAGGAGAAAAGAAAGAGAATAAAGGGGAAAAATCTATGTATGTAAATATACAGGATAGCTAATGGGATTGAGCTACTAATTTCTATTGATTTTTTTGAAGGTGACAGTTAATATTTAAAATTTTTACTTCAACCAATTTTTTTTTACTTTTTTTTAGAATTATTTTTATTTTTTTTCTTGTTTCAGAACTTTTGTTTGTTTGTTTATTTATTTTTATGGCCAGCTCAGCCTGCCCTGAGGGCAGGGCTGGTGCAGCATGTGATGCTGGGGATGGAACCATGGTCCCTGCAGCCGCCCAAGCTTTCCCAATCAGGTGCTTTAGACCACTGAGCCATCCTGCCGGGCCCCACTTCAACCAATTTTGCATGCCTATATCTGATAATCTGAGCAATTCCATTGAAGCAATGTGTGCAGTATATGTGCAGTATAACACTCACTGTGGAATACCTAAAAGAAAAAGAAACAGAAAAGTGGTGGGTATTTCATTCATTCATCCAACAATTTAGTAACGAATATATTACAAGAAGTGCTTATATGATATTTCTTTAGGAGCAGAAACCAGATGTAAGGGAAGAAGCAGGCAGGGAAGGTGAGATCCTCTGAGAACACGCTGCATTTCTGTTGCCTGCAAACCGTCCAACTGCACCACACAGGTCTCTGTGTCCTCACACATGTGAGTCTGACAAGGAGATGCTAGGTCCAAGTTAAATATATGGAAGAGTCCAGCCTGCCCGAAGTGGCGATGCCTTCTGCTGCCTGGCCTTGCCCAGCGAGGCCATTTGGGTGCAGGTGAAGGGCCCCAAGCTTTCTGCCCCTGAACTTACATCCCTGCCGAGGTGGAGGGCGGCATCAGTCTTAGGAAGGTAAGCAGAAGAGGGGAGTGCCAGAGCCCGGTGGGGGAAGAGTAGAGGAATGAGTGCTCAGGATCCTCTCCCAGGGAGATGGCCAGAGGAGGGATTGCACTACAGTTGAAACATAAGTCTCAGCACGTGTTCTGATGACCCATAACTTCTCTCACAAAATGCGAGTTCAGAGATAATCTGAGAAGAATTTCAAGCTGGCAGCTGCAGAGCATCAAAGGCCAGGCATGGAGTCCTTCTGCATGTGGGGCCTTGGGCAACTGCAGTAGCTGCAAGGTTATGAAGCTGGTGTTAGTCTACACCATGGCCCAAGAGAACCAAGAAAGTACATCAGGGAGCCCCAGCATGAGAGAGCTTGGGAGTGGCTACAAAAAGCAAAAATAAGCAAGCAAAAGGGAGAGAGAACTAAATCCAGAAACCATGAGAAGCAGGGAATGATCAACACTAGAGGTCTTACCTCCAGGGTCTACAGACATGTTTACTTGTCCCAGGAGTACTTTGAAAATTTGAGCCAATATTTAGAAATTAGAAACATTCTCCTAAAATCCAAGTACTTATTTACCTTCACCCAAATCAAAAGACAAGAGTGCTATGTCCACATTGCTCCATGGTTAAAATCAACCAGAGAAGAGCAGCAGCTGCTCCCACGGCAGCGCCACTTGACACATGCTTCCTGTGACTCACTGGCATCTGCCTGGGCAGGTACACTGCCCACAGCTGCCTGGGAGTGGACAGGGCTGGCTGTCTGCACGTGCATTTGGAATTGGGTCCACACAGTGTAGCCAGCGCAGCAAAAAGGTCACCTCGGAAGAGGCCTAAAAATAGGTCACTGGATCTGCCGAGTAAGAAACCATCAGCGATCTGCAGGAGCACAGTTTGAATGGAGTTTTGGAGTGGGAGCCAGATGGCCGTGGGCTGAGAAGTGAATGGGAGGTGACGAAGTAGGGACAGCAGGGGTACAGACTCATTTTTCATGCACACTTTTTGTCATAAAAGAGGGTGATGGAAAGGGAGATTGATCCCCCAGCTATCCCAGTTCCTCCCCCATGCTCTTCCCACACACCCTCTACGGCTAAATAAAGAACTGAAGCAAGATCTTGGTTTGAAACTCTAAACTTTAGAGGAAAAATCAATTCCAGACCACAAGTGGAAAGTCACTGGGATTTTACTGTTCTCAATCAAAATGTCACACTCAAAGATATCAGTTGTAAGTGTAATAATTCTTCAGTATTTGTCTTAGTTACATTTTACTCATTGCTGGGACAAATACCCGACACTCCAAATAAAGGAAGGAAAGGTTTATTTAGCTCACAGTTACTGGAGGTTTCAGTCTATATTCAGCCGGCTCCAAGGCAGAGTGGCACATGGCAGAGAGCAGCAGTTCATGGCGGCAGAACAGCAACAATGGCAACAGAGGCAACTGATCAACCAGGGGAGCAGAGAGCACCAGCACAGTCTCTCTGTCTCTATATTACATTCAGGCTCTCTGCCTTAGCCTATCCACCTTAGGCTACGCCCATAATCCCAGAAGGACTCAGACCCATAATCCCATCAGTACTCAAACACATAATCCCAGGGATCATGAATCAAGTCTCAAACTCTAGAAGTCCCCTCTGCATGATTGCATGAGGCTTTGGGGGAACAACTAGACATAAACCCTAACAGTATTCCGGAGGATTAGTTCTAGGACCCTTGGGGCTCCAATGAGTACTCAAGTCCCTTGTGCAAAACACTGTAGTAATGCTGGGGGGTGGGGGCGGCAGTGCACTGCAATCCCAGCACCAGGAGAGCTGAGGCAGGAAGATGGTAAGTGCAGGCCCATTTAGGGGAACAGGAATTTAGCCAGACTTTGTCTCAAAACAACCAAAGGCAGGGGAACGCAGCTCAGTGTAAGTGTCCTGGGTTCAATCCCTAGTACCTGGCAGGCAAGAGGGTGGTGTGTGATATATAACCAGTCTTGATGGCACATGTTTATAATCACAGCACTAAAAGAGACTAAGGCAGGAAGATTGAAAGTTCAAGTCCTAAACAGACAACTTTATGAGACGCTTTTTCAAAATTTTAAAAGCAAAATGAAAAACGGCTGAGGATGTAGCTTAGTGGTAGAGTGCCCTGGGTTCCACTTGAGTTGGTGAACGAGGCGGGCATCGTGTTTGCATAGAGCTCATCCACATCCTTCTGTGCACTTTAAATCATTTTGTCATCCCTCCAGACATCTTTAAGTAATTTCAAATCATCTGTACTTAGAACATTTGCCACAATATCAGGGCTGTTTATTTATTTGAGGTAAGGTTTCACTATCCAGTTCAAATTGGTTTAGCTGGCCTTGAACTTACTCCGTAGCCCAGGCTGGGCTTGAGCTCACAGCAGTGCTCTGGCACAGCCTTCTAATAGCTGGGATTACAGGCTTGTGCCACCGTGCCTGGCATCAGTGCTCATTAATAGTTTCTATGTCTGCACATTTCCCCCCATTTTCAATCCCCTGCTGAATCTACAGATAAGGAACCCAAGACACAGAGGGCCAAATATATTTATTACTGTTGGTTTGGTGGTTGCAAAACTTAAAATAGACTCATATTACCTCAGAGGTTTTCAATTTGTTTAAACTACTGTAAAGTTGTTATCCTATAACAACATAGTTTGTTTCTGGAAAGTTTTAGAAAAAACTATTTTGTTTATATTGTGGGAACAGTTCCTACTCTAAAAATCAGGAAAGTATTAGACAGTTTTATTTGTTGTTTTATACAACAGGTAAACTACTTAGATCCTAAAATGTTGTGTAGAATAAGCAACATCTCATTCAGTTGTGGAATAAACTAATCTTAAAAATAAATGGTGACATCTGTTTCCACCTACTATACTGTTGTTTCGATGTTTTCCAGGCTTGTTTGTTCATGCAGAATGTAATTTGAAGGGTTGTCATTTTATTATGAACACATTTAGGCTTGGGTTTAACAAGCTCTGCATTTTATGAAGAGTTTGTTTTGGTCATCTACACCTTAGACTCAAAGTGAAACTAACCAGAATAGAGAAGTTTCAATGCCTCTTGCTTGATGCTACTGGAAATGTTCTTTGATTTCTGAAGAGATTCTGAGAGCTGATTAAGAACTGGTTCTGGAATCCTTGCAAGCAAGTCAGATTATAACTCTGGCTTCCGCTCATCTGTCAAAGCACAGGAAGCATGCCCCTCCCCCCAGGCCGCCTCTCACCAACTGTTCAAAATGTGGTCTGCAGAGTTCGCCAGGGGCATGTGAGATATGCATCTTTCATAGCTTAAAGGTATATATTAAAGGTGATCTTGAGACTGAGTGTGAAGGCAGGCTACAGTTATGAAAAAAAGAGAAGAAAGCTGTATCTCATTCATTCATTCATTCATTCAGAGACTGCCTCACTACAGAGTCCAGACTGGCCTCAAACTCTCCATCCTCTGTCCTCAGACTTCTAAACATCAGGCATGAGCCACTCTGCCTAGCTTATATCATTTTCTAATTCGTGCTTTTCATGAAGGTACTAAGTCAGCTAGCCTAGATGTTTTTAAGAAAAAATCTTGAGCCAGTATGTACAACTGAAAGCCCCAAACTTCAATGCTGGTCTATAACTTTAGCTTTCACAGTAAGCCAACACTGGTCACAAAGATCCTGTCTACATGAGGTCCACACTTGCAAGTCAGGGATCCAACAAGTGGCTCTGCCTGTATGTGAAGGCAGAGGGCACAAGGGACTGGGTCATGGGCAAGAGAAGTCCATGGTGAAGGGGCCAGAAGAGAAAACAGGCCACACTTACCAGCTTCCATCCTGTCTGTTGAACCACTTTTCAACCATGAGAAATATAGACTCGTTTCACCAAATCACTAAGATTGCTAGCTTGAGACCTGAAGGATGAACCTTTCTTAACCCTTGGCAGGCAAGACAGACTTGGCAAGCCTCCTTCATCGGGTCCTCTCCTTTGCCCTTCGGCTCAGCCTACACAGAACTGTTTTGGTTCCACTGTTTCCCACCAGCTTTCTTTTTGCCTCCGACAGATGCCTCATCCCCTACCCTCTCACTACACGCAGGCTTTGTGCACCCGACTCCGCTACTCAACCTCTCAGAGCTCATCTGGTATCACAATTCCGGTTCTCTCTTCTATGCAGATGATCCCTAACCATGCTCCATACACTCCACCTCTGTGCGCACTTACAGACCAGTGCCAATGAAAAGGGTAGTGGATAGACCCCGGAAAGGTCTTCTCATACCTACTTCCAACCACAGCACTTGATTTTAAGATCTCAGTAAATTTGTGTTGTTTATCTAAATCGGCAAACAATCTCTACCCAGCATTTGAATTCCTGCATGGCATCTACCATGTATGCCACCCTTCTGTGCAATCACTATGTCCCCCAAAATCTCAGTGGCTTCCATCACTCCCAAAACCCTTATGAGTGTTCCCTTCTGTGGACATCTGCTCATGGCAGTCTCTTCCTCTTCTGTCCTCCTACCCCACTCTAAAGATGGCAGTGGGCTTAGGCCAGACAGGAGAATAGAAGCCACTGTAGATGTTTAAAACACAGGCACTAGAAGGTGCTGACAGGATTGAAAGAACAAAAAAGAGCTAAAGGAGCAAGAAAAGGAGCCACATCAAAACACTCAAGACCTAAAGCCTCTAAGCTCACACCTACTTCTCAGGTGCTTGTCAGTTCCAGATATGTCCAAAGAGTTTACTGAAGCAGGCCAGAGCTGCCCAAAATGGTACTGTGCTGCTGAGCCCCCATAGCCTGGATCCCCACCACCTCTGCCCCCATCTTTGCCCCCTGCTCCAGCAATTTCTGCAAACTTATCCCAAAGCCAAAGCACTCAAAGTGAGAGCTCTTTTCTGCTGCTGTTGGATGCTGCACTGGGCCCAGCTGACAAAGGAACCTAGAAAATGTAGTTTTCAGTCAGCCAGCCCTGTCTCTGCAGCGTAATATCCATGGGCAGATGCAAGATGAGAGGTAAAACTGCATGAGGACCAACATAAATGTCACATGCTTGCTGAAAGTTCTTGACAGCTCACCTCAAAAGCCTCCTCTTCTGAGTTTTTGACTGTAGTTCTCCTTGACATGATTTAAGGAACCACTGTGTGCCAGGCACTGTGCAAGGTGCTGTCAGCATGGCTTGGAGACGGACTTTGTTTTTGTTCCTCTGCATAGGGTGTAAGGTGTGGCTGTGGAGACATAATGAAGCATGTAGTTTGCTAAGCCCTAAAATAGCGAAAGTGCAAGTGTCAGAACACAAAGAATGGTGTTTAGACCAAACGAGGAAAGTCAGGAAGTGCTGCCAGAGAAGTCAAAAAGAGGTGGAGGTCAAGGAAAAATGCTATTGATGAGAAGAAAATAATGTACAACGGCCCTTAAATGGATGGGAGAAGAACTTCAAGTGTGGGAACCAGAATACAATACAGCCAGGAGGTCACGCACATTATGAAGGGAAGAGAGAAAAGGAGTTGACTGAAAGAAGTGTAAGGCTAGATGGGTAGTAGGGGCCACAGACTGCAGGGGCTGGCAAGCCACGTTAAAGAGCTTGGACTTCATCCTAAGGATGATGGGGAGCCACTGAAGGTCAATAGCATGATGTGATTAAGTATTTATTTTATATAGTTCATGTTGGCCTTAGAGCAGAGAAAAGAGTGAAAAAAGCAGGGAAATTTAAGCTATCTGTTAAAGAAAAAATTAATGAACAGGTAGGGAGCTTAACAGAGTTCCTACTAGACTAGAACCACTGCAAGGATGGAAGCAGCAGCAGAAAGAAAGAAAGAAAGAAGAACAAAAACAGGATGGTGCTATATTGGGGGAGTGTTTCACCCCCATTGCTGCAGTAGCAAATTGTCGTAAACTTAGGGACCCAAAGCAACACAAATTTATTATCTTATCAGTCTGCAGGTCAGATGTTCATGTGGAACTCACATGGCTACAGTGACACAGCCTCTGGGAAGAGTCCGTTTCCTTGCCTTCTACAGAATCTGCGGGCCACCTGCATACCTTGGCTTCAGGCCCTTTCCTCTGTCTTTAGGGCCAGCAGAGTATCATCTTCAAATCTCTCTCCATGACTCTGCCTACTTCCTATAAGAACTGTTGTGATGTCATTGCCCTCTCTCCTAGAGTTCAGAATCATCTTCTAACCTCAGGCTCACATGTCCAAAGATCTTTTTGTGCTACTCAAAATGTATTTTTTAGGTTTCAAGGATTGAGATGTGGACCTCTTTGGTAGGTGATATTCTGCCTACTGTGGGGAGTGAGAGTAAAAATTCAAGCTAGGTTTTCCAGGTGAGGAACTTTGGTAATGATGGTACATTTAAGTAATGATGCTAAATTAAAAGCAGAGTATCTGGGTCAGATTCTTTCATCTACATGTAAGACTCGTCAAAATATAGATAGTATTAGAAATTTTGCAGTAGACCACATACCTTGACAAGTGATCATGGCACTGAAAAATAATGTCAGGTGGGGCTGGGGAGATAGCTCAGGGGCACAAGTGCCTGCCTGGAAAAGTGCAAGGTCCTGAGTTCAATCCCTGGCTCCAGAGAAAAGAAAAGAAAAAACAATAATTTCAGCAGATGAGCAGAAAAGAGCCTGTAAAGGAAAACAGGACAATAGGAACAGAGGTAATTTCACTCAGACCTGCCTTTCACTGTGCTCCTGTGTGCATGATGTGTCTACTCTCTGTGTCCCAGCCAACACTGATAGTCATTTCTCACTCTCAGTTTAAAATTCTGGAAGACACAATCAAATGCTCCCAACTCTAGTGTAAGCATTGACTTACACTATGTCTGGCTTTCCAAGTGACGTTTTAATGTCAAGAAAGGCATCTATCAATAAAGTATCTCTAAAGTCTTTTCAAGATGACAGAACGGTTGGTAAAGGATTATTTTAAAAAGTACAAGGTTAATGGAATTCATGACATTTTGGCATGTAAAATGTCACCAAATATTCTGTTGTCCATTGTTGGCCAGACAGGGATTCCCTAAGTCCCTAGCAATAGGTGAGTCCCTGGAAACTTCCTGAGTGGCTGCTTTTTGCCTGGAAGAGTGCTGGGTAGGCTCTGATCTTCAACTATAGAAGAGTAGACACCTTCTGTGCCTCTTGCATAGCCTGCTTGCACTCTGTGTTAAAATCTTCCCCATGCAGAGCTGTTTAATGATACTCTGTCATGTACTATGTACCACAAGGGAATCTCCAACTTAGCATTTCTTCATTCAACAAATAGTAATTAAGGGCCTACTAGGTGTCTGTGAAGTTTCTAGGGACTCATCTATTGCTCAGGACTTCATTGAGTTTACAACTAAAAATGATGTTGAAAAGTGGAACTTCATTGGAGGAAGCAGCTCATCATCCTTCTCCCATCAAGTTGTTGGCTTCTTACCTGTCACAGCATGAGCAGCTATTCATTTGCAATATCTGTCTGTCATTGCATCCTGCCTTGGGGCTAGCCAACTATGGCTCTGAAGTGTGAGCCAAAGCAAATTCTTCCTGCTTTCATTTACTCTTGTGGGGTACTGTGTCTCAGCAAGGAAGAAAGCAACTTAGATCAATTTTGATACCAGGAGTGGGGTTGTTGCTGGGATGCTAACTGGGTGTATGGTTCAAGAACCTTTCATTAATGAGAGGAGTCTGGAAAGGTTCGGAGGTTCTAAACTGGAGAAGTAGCCCTAGAATATTGTGTGCCGAGCTTAATGGGAGGCTCTGATCAGAGGTCATAGGGCCAGAAGGCTGACAATAATGGAGATGGCAAAAAAAAGTAGAATCAAGAGATTTCTGTTGGAAAGAAGGAATCATGTAGCAGTTGGACATCATACCTTGTATGTTATATGCTGATGAAAATTTGTCTATATTTTGTTTATGATCTGATATTGTAGGAGACTTCAATTTAAAACATATACTGTCTATTCTGCATATATACATGCATAAATCTTTTTCTCTTCTGTCTTTTGCCCTTCTCATCCCACTTTTTCCTGGTCTATTGAAAGGAGCAGTTAATACTTAATTTTTTAAAATGTCTTTAGTTGTTTATTTTCTTCCTTTAATTTCTCATAGCTTTTTCTTCTTACCAAGTTTTCAGGTTTATAACTGGTAACCTAAACAAGTAATTTGCAGATAACATTATGCAATGCAACAATTATTGTCAAATTCCTTTTACTTTGTTTAATGAAATTTTGTATTGTTTCTAATTTTTTTTATCATTTTGTATTCTTTGAAAAAATATACTGGGGCTGGGGAAATAGCTCAGTAGAATAAGCACTTGCCTGGTAAGAATAAGGGCCTGAGTTCAATCCATATTTATATATATATATGTATATATATATATATATATATATATATATGCATACATATGTGTGTATATATATATATTAGTATATATATATCAGTATATATATCAGTATATATTAATCAGTATGATTAATTTGGAAGAGGCAATTTCAAGACACCTCAACACCGAGGCCACAGAATGTGCACTGTTGTTGACTCTTAACCAGCTGTATATTGAAAATCAAGAGTAAATAACACAGCTGGGTGATTTCTAAAGTTTTCAGTCATGTGTGAAAGTAAATATCATATGGGAAGATAAATCTTCTAATTATTTCAAATTTGGAGAGTAAAAAGAAACTGTAGGCTTCTAAGGCACTGTGTTTCTCTTTTCTCTCCAGGTGGACAAGCAGCAGCCTGAAGCCTGGCAAGCATGACCTTCTTCTCCTTGCAATTCCAGAGCCCGTGATTCTAATGATATCAGGTTTCCAGAAAAACATAAATCTACCTGTGGAGGATCAAGGAGGGATTCTCCTCCTGGAATGAGGCTTTAGGGTCACAGAATTGCTTTGCCTCAATCATTTGCCAAACATCTCATTTCCTTGAGGTGCACGGAAAGATAAATCATGGTTTAAAGAATTCAATTTATCTTTGTCTTTTGACTTAAAAAACTACAGCTTGGGGAGCTCTTCATTTTGACTGTTAAGTGTTAAATATCACCCAAGACTTATCCAGCAGGTAGAAGTGTTTGTGAAAGTTGCATTCACTGTAATGCACAACCACCAGCAGTATGACATGATCAGGTGCTTTGCTTTTGCAAAGAAGCTTGAAGTTGATAGATACGGTACACCTGGCAGCTATGTGAGCCTGACTGTTTTCATTCAATAGCATCTTTACACTTTTCAGATAGGGATCAGAAACCTGCTGCCAGAAGTCAAATGTGACCCACAGCCTATTTTTGTATATAAAGTTTTATTTAAAAGCCACCAAGCCCACTTTTCTATGGCTCTCTATTCACTACAATGGCAGACTTGTGCAGTTGTAAACAAGACCGCATGGCTAGTGAAGCTGAAAATATCTGCTGCCTGCATTATAAACCTTTCCGGAAAGCATCTGATAACCCCTACAGTAAGCAGTTACCTTTTCCAGAGCCCATTTCAGAAACTGCCTCAGTGAAAGGCCACCTTTTCGGTGGTCATGCTGTTTCATAAAATCTGAAGTCTTAAGGCCAGCATGATGATGGCTCATCAGACTAAGTGCCTGCGCAGGCAAGCACAAGAACCAGGATTCGATCCCTAGCACCACGTACCGTGCCAGCCCCACCCCTGGGTGTGCTGAGCTGGCCACCAAGCTTGGACATAGTGGCACATACCTGTAATCCCAGTGCTGAGGAGGCTGAAAACAAAGTGATCACTAAGAGTTTGAGGTACATAGTGAGACCCTGTACAAAACACATAAAAAAATAAATAAAATAAAATCTGAAGTCTTAAAGGATTTTTAGCCAGAAAGGATCTTGGTTCCTCATCCTATGTGATCTTGGGCACAAAGGAAAGTGATCCTCTGAACTCCAGAAGCTGTGATTAGATAGTGCAGGCTGTAATTAGCATAGGGATGTATAGGGATGCTCAGTCATAGAATGTGACTGCAGAGGTCGGAGGTGACAAGTAGCCCTGAAGTATGCAAGCACTGCACCTCTCTGAGGGTCCTGGGAGGCCTTGCCTAACCTATATCTTATCTCTTTCAGTCTTGCCTCCCTACTCGGGCATGGTGAAAGTTTTGGAAGACTGCCCGGTTTTCAGATGTAGGATGTTACTGTCACTTAAAATAACTGAAGCACAAGAAAGATGACCCAGTCAAATTAAAGATGGAGTGGAGAACCTTCTGGCAGTGTCTCCCCTGTACTGCTGACCACAGTGCTCTGGAGTCCTGGTCAAACAAGGGCGTTGCCATTTACCAATAAGCGTTGTTTATTCAGAGAGGAACAGCGCAGGTGATTTGCAAGGACCTGTCAAGTTGAGTAAACAGTTATGCAATCTTCCTTATAATTTCAAATATAAGATTAGTGCTGCCTTGGTAACCTCAGCTTCTTACAGAAATCTCTTTTTGTTCCCCATGGCCACTGTGGGCCAGGAAATGCAAACTGGGTGGAATGGCCAAATCATGGGGCCCATCCCTCAAATCTAGTTCCAGAGTGATTCCTGCTCTGTCCTAGAAAGGGTGGGCACTGAAAAATAGGCCAGAGCTCTGTCTTATCAGCAGGCACTGAGCTGCCACCTGCATCAGGTTACATGGGCTACTAAAGTAATTCCAAGTACAAAGCCCCACCTACTGGATATTTGGGTGTGCTTTGTTCAAATGGACTCCTGGCCTAACAGAGCAGCAGGATAGAGTCCTGAGAAGTAAAAGTGGAGGAAAAAGTCATCCTTGCTACCAATAACATTTTATCTTAAACACTTGGTGATTGATTGCTTTGCCTGGATACTTTCTCTGCTACATAATATTTGTTTCTGTAGGTGAGTGATCAGTTTATCCATATTTCTATGTGATGGGGGAGAAAGCTGGGAAATTCTCCATTGTGTGTGGCTTCCTTCTTTCCTGGTCCCACTCCCCTGGAGAACAGAAGATGAGTTTGAGGGAGGAAGACTGACCAGGGGCTAAATAATTGGAGGGTTGCCTTGAGCCCCGCCAGTTGCTAAGGATGCAGAGTCAGGCAAGTCACTGAAGCCCTTGGGCTTATTTCTTCAACTATAGAATGCATGCTTAGCCCAAAAGGCTTTCATAATGCTCTCCTAACTGTAAAATGCGATTTGAGGCTTGCTCTGGGATTCCACAGAACACTCAAAGATCCTCCAACACTGACACAGGAGAAGCCCAGGGGGCAGAGGCCTGTATATTATTTAAACAACTGAACAGCAATCAGGCTATTCCCATTAAGGCATTTGGTACAGTCAAGCGTTTGATAATAAGCTTCCCAGGGGTTCATTTAAAGCTCCATCTAAAAGCAAACCTAGTTTGCAAAGTGAGCTCCTTCTAATTACTTGTTATTTGAGCTTCCTGTTCCCTTCCAGTCTTCAACTCTAGGCAGCTAGGGAAGCCCAGGCAAAGCCTATAGCTTTCAAAAAAGAAATTGGCTCTATAAAGATCATAAATACAGTGAGTAAGGAGTAAAAGCTAAGTGGGTTTGTCCTAATCTCCCTGCTGAGCTCTTCCCACCAGGGCCTCCATCCTCTAAAGCGGCCATGTAGAAGTGGCCCTTATCCAGTGCCTACCAACTAACCACCCTAAAGACTAAGCCAGAGATAGCACTTGGCACATGCGAGTTGCTACTTCATGTCCTTTTTTGTTTGCTAAATTATCAAAGAATGACTAAAATCAAATAAGTGGCTTTATTATCCCTACTTAACAAGGAGGAAACAGAGTGGTCAAGTGATTTGTTGAAGTTTACACAGCCAGGAAGAGACAGGAGCAGACTGAAAGATGGCGAGGAGCCAGAAACCACCACTTTACCTCACTGTAGCATCCTCAGACGTACTTCATCACATCCTTGCCACTGAATAAGTAGACAATCGAAGATGATTTGCAAATGGCAAAATGGCTTCCATTTGATAATCTTTCAGCACAAAATTACCAGTTCCAAAATTATACGAAATAAGCCGGGCGTGGTGGCGAACGCCTGTAATCCCAGCACTTGGGAGGCTGAGGCAGGAGGATCGATGTGAGTTCGAGACCAGCCTGGGCTACAAAAGTGAGCTCAAGGCTAGCTGAACTGCAGTGAGACCCTGTCTCAAAAAAAAAAAAAAAAAATTATACGAAATAGCGTAAGTTATTTCAGTACTTTGTTTTTATCTCTGCCCCCACAATGGATTGTGGAGAAAGATACCAGAGGAGCCAGCTACAGACAGGCCAGGGTCACAGTCACAGTCTGTAGAGGCTGGACTCTAGGAGGTGGAAATGAAGGTTCCGAGGTGATGTCTGCTTTCTAACCAGGAGCTTCAGCCAGAGTGGTGGCCCCTGTGCTCACACACACAGCTGCCGGGGCTCTACCAAGCTCAATTTACAGAAGTGGAAACAGAGGCTCAGGACACCTGGTAACTCTCCTGCACTGGGAGCCAGGCCCAGGGCTGGGGAATTCTTTTAAATTTATTTTAAAGAGACAAAAATATCCAATAAACATAATGTGGAATTTCAAAGCAAGATGATGGGAAATTAACAATGTTTATTCTGTTGCATATTATTATCTTCAAAGTAGCTGCTCAGATTCCCAGGTACAGGAATGCAAAATTGATCAGATAATATAAGCACTAACTGTTCCTTTCAATGAACTAACAGAAATTAGTAGTACACTTATCTTGGCTATCTTGTATATACATACATATATATTTTTTCCCCTTCAGCCCCATTCCAATTATTCTTTCCTTTTGAGCAGTTTCTTTCCCTTTCACAAGGTCTGTGGTATCTTTTATATCTTACTCTTTCAGTTTCTTATGCTAGAGAGACAATACAATGCTCATATATGCAATTCTAATTTAATTTTTTTTTTCTTGTTTCAGAACTTTTGTTTGTTTATTTATTTTTATGGCCAGCTCAGCCTGCCCTAAGGGCAGGACTGGCGCAGCATGTAGTGCTGTGGATCGAACTGTGGTCCCTGAAGCCGCCTAAGCTTTCCTAAGCAGGCACTTTAGACCACTGAGCCATCCTGCCAGGTCTTACATATGCAATTCTGATTTGTTTCACTCGTGATTATGGTCTCTAGTTGCATTCATTTACATATATAAGCCTCATGTTTATCTTTCTTTATAGCTTAGTAATACTCCAGTATATTAAAATACTATATTTCTTTTCTCCATTCCTTGGTTGATGACCATTTGGATTGTTTCCAAGATTCATCTATGTATGACCCATTGCACTGCCATAAACTTGGATGCACATATGCCACAGTGGTATGGGGTTTTCATTTCTTCTGGAAAAATATGCACAAGGAGAATAGGTGGGTTCAATGGAACCTCTAATCCTAGCTTTTAAAGGAATCTCCGCACTGATTTCCACAGTGGATATAGCAGTCCACACTCTGGCCAATGGTGGAGAAGAGTTCCTTTGCCCTTGTCTCCCCTCCAACATTTGGTCTCAGTTGATTTCTTGACAGTAGCCATTCTTTCTAGGAAGAGATGGGATCTCAGTTGTTTTAATTTGCATTTCTTGAATGACCAATGATATTGAACATCTTTTCTCATATGTTTATTTGTCATTTGTATCTCTTCATCTGAGAAGTGTATATTCATCTCAGATGTCCATTTTTGGGTTGGGTCTTTGAATTTTAAGGGTCTGATTCTTTAATTCTTTATATGTTCTAGACAGAAGTCCTTTGGGGGAAAGTTGGCTAGTTTTTTTTTTTCCCCCCAATTGATGAGTTTTCTTTTTATTCTGTTGGTGATTTCTTTGGATGTGTAAAAGCTTCTTTTTTTTTTTTTTTTTTTTTTTTTTTTTTTTTTTTTTTTTTTTTTTTTTTTTTTTTTTTTGTCTTTTTGAGACAGGGTCTCGCTGTGCAGTTGAGGCTGGTCCTGAGCTCACTTTTGTAGCCCAGGCTGGTCTCGAACTCGCACCAATCCTCCTGCCTCAGCCTCCCGAGTGCTGGGATTACAGGCGTGAGCCACCAC